>SJXO01006080.1:71202-110632 GCA_006408615.1 Connochaetes taurinus
GAGTCCCTTGGACTGCAAGGAGATCCAACCAGTCCATTCTGAAGGAGATCAGCCCTGGGATTTCTTTGGAAGGAATGATGCTAAAGCTGAAACTCCAGTACTTTGGCCACCTCATGCGAAGAGCTGACTCATTGGAAAAGACTCTGATGCTGGGAGGGATTGGGGGCAGGAGGAGAAGGGGACAACCGAGGATGAGATGGCTGGATGGCATCACTGACTCGATGGACGTGAGTCTGAGTGAACTCCGGGAGTTGGTGATGGACGGGGAGGCCTGGCGTGCTGCGATTCATGGGGTCGCAAAGAGTCGGATACGACTGAGCGACTGAACTGAACTGAAGTATACAGGGGAGAGGGAGGATGCTGGAGTTTCTTCAGAAACACAAGAAAAATATTAAAGGTACTGACCTTAGGAGGGTTGGATTTAGAAAAACTGATGATAGGAGTCCCTTTAGAAATCTGCTAGTGATGACATGTGAAAAGCTTGTGAAAAGAGGTAACAGCACTGATTATTAGGGAAATGCAAATCAAAACCACAGAGATACCACTTCACATCCAGTAGAATGATGACTATTTTAAAAAGGAAATGAAAGAAAAGAACAAGCACGTGGAAAAATGGGAACTCTTTGCATTACTGACGGAAATGTAAAGTGGTGCAGCTGCTGTGGAAAACAGAATGCTAACTCCTCAAAAACTTGAAATGACCCTATGACTTAGCAGTTCCTCTTCTGGGTAGGCGGGCTTCCCTGTTGGCTCAGAGGGTAAAGCGTCCTGCCTGCAGTGAGCGAGACCTGGGTTCAATTACCAGGTGGGGAAGATCCCCAGGAGAAGGAAACAGCAACCCACTCCAGTACCCTTGCCTGGAATATTCCACAGACAGAGGAGCCTGGTAGGCTACAAGTGCATGGGATCACAAAGAGTTGCACACAACTGAGCAACTTCACTTCTCACTTCTGGGTACGTACCCACAAGAATTGAAAGCAGAGACCCTCGTGTTCATAGTGGCATTATTTACAATAGCCAAAAAGTAGAAACAACTCAAATATTCAGTCAAGCATGAGTGGACAAACATAATATGGTATATACATACAATGAAATACTGTGTGTGTGCGTTCCGTCAAGTCCGACTCTGCAATCCCTTGGACTGTAGTCTGCCAGGCTCCTAGTTCCAAGATCCAACCCAAGCCTCTTGCATCTTCTGCGCTGGCAGGTGGATTCTTTACCACTGTGCCACCTGGGGAGCCCATAATGGAATATTATTCAGCCTTGTAAAGAAAGAGAATTGTGACACATGCTACAACTGGGTGAACCTTGAAGACATTATGCTAAGTGAAATAAATCATAAAGATTGTATTAGGAAGTGCGATACACTGCATGACTCCACTTACATGTGGTAGCTAGTCAGACGGATGGAGACAGAAAGTAGAATGGTGGTTCCTAGTGGGTCTAGGGGGAGGGGCAGTAGGGAGTTAATGGGGGCAGTTTCAGTTTGGAAGGGTGAAAAAGCTCTGGAGATGGATAGTGGGGTATGCGTGCGTGCTGAGTCACTTTAGTTGTGTCTGACTCTTTGCGACCCTATGGACTGTAGCCTGCTGGGCTCCTCTGTCCATGGGATTCTCCATACAATTCTCCAGCCAAGAATACTGGAGTGGGTTGCCATGCTCTCCTAAAGGGGATCTTCCCAAACCAGGGACCGAACTCAGGTCTCTTATGTCTACTGCATTGGCAGACGGGCTCTTTACTGCTAGCGCCACCTGGGAAGCCCTGGGATAGTGGTGATGGTGATACAATAATGTGAATGTGAGACAGGCTGGGGCCTGGGACCTGGGGATTTTGCTGCAGTGCTTGCATCTCAAGCAACAAAATACAAAGAAATTATAAGGGACTAAAAACAACTGTGTACCTGCATATTTGGAGCAAATTAGGAACAAGATACATAAAGACGAAAAACCCTCTACCACTTCTGAAATGTCAGGGGCAAAAGCAGGTATTACTCATGCTCCCTACACACATCACCACCAAGGGGAGTAAGGCAAATACCTAAGCCACCCCTCCAGTCCAATCACTAGACACACCGCTACCATTGTCCATTTAGGGGACCAATTGCCTGCCCCAGGACCCCCTGGTCAGGGAGCAAGCAAGGGCACCTGTTTGCTGTTTAGTCGCTAAGTCGTGTTAGATTCTTTTGTTTTGTTTTTGTTTTGCATTTTATTTATTTTTTAATATAAATTTATTTATTTTAATTGGAGTCTAATTACTTTACAATATTGTATTGGTTTTGCCATACATCAACATGAATCTGCCACAGGTATACACATGTTCCCCAACCTGAACCCCCCTCTCTCCTCCCTCCCCGTACCATCCCTCTGGGTCCTCTCAGTGAACCAGCCCCAAGCATCCTGTATCCTGCATCGAACCTGGACTGGCGATTCATTTCATATATGATATTACACATGTTTCAATGCCATTTTCCCAAATCATCCCACCCTCTCCCTCTCCCACAGAGTCCAAAAGACTGTTCTATACCTCTGTGTCTCTTTTGCTGGCTCACATACAGGGTTATTGTTACCATCTTTCTAAATTCCATATATATACATTAGTATACTGTATTGGTGTTTTTCTTTCTGGCTTACTTCACTCTGTATAATATAACCCCGTAGACTTTAGCCTGCCAGGCTCCTCTGTCCATGGGATTTCCCAGGCAAGAATACTGGGCTGGGTTGCTATTTCCTTCTTCAGGGGATCTTCTCGACCCAGGGATCAAACTTGAATTGAAGGTGAATTCTTTACCACTGAGTCACCTGGAAAGCCCAGGGCACCCCTTCCTGCTACTTGTTTTCACTCCCTCCTGCATGAGTCTCAATAAAGCCCTGCCTGAAATTTTGCCAGGCCTCTTATCAATTTCTATTAAGAGTCCAAGAACTCCAGTCACTAACTTGTGCATGTAATGCCATTAAACTGTATGTCCTAAAATGTTGTGTTTGTTTTTTTTAAGATCACTAGATTTAGGTATGAACTTTGAAGTGTAATTAGCTGCCAAATGAGCGATTTCAGGAAAGATAAAAGATAAAATCCAGGCTGTGAAGACCTAGGATTCTGGCCAGGTATGAGCAGGAAGTGGTGGACAAGTGTGTTCACTGAGGGCAGATAGGGACCTGGACATGGTGGACGGATGGGAGAATAAACACACAGAAATAAATGACTGAAAGAAAGTGAAGTTTCTACTTTCAGATTAACAAAAAGGATACTGCAGCTAAAGGCTCAACAACTGGTATTTTCTGTTCAGCAAACAGTATCAGTTCAGTTCAGTTCAGCCACTCAGTCATGTTGACTCTCTGTGATCCCAAGGACTGCAGCATGCCAGACTTCCCTGTCTATCACCAACACCTGGAACTTGCTCAAACTCACGTCCATCGAGTCGGTGATACCATCGAACCATCTCATCCTCTGTCATCCCCTTCTCCTCCTGCCTTCAATCTTTCCCAGCATCAGGGTCTTTTCAGATGAGTCAGTTTTTTTCATCAGATGGCCAAAGTATTGGAGTTTCAGCTTCAACATCAGTGCTTCCAATGAACAAGCTGGAATCTAGATTGCTGGGAGAGATAACAATAACCTCAGATACGCAGATGACACCACCCTCAAGGCAGAAAGTGAAGAAGAACTGAAGAGCCTCTCGATGAAAGTGAAAGAGGAGAGTGAAAAAGATCACAGTGCAAAAGCATCAATTCTTTGGCACTCAGCTTTCTTTACAGTCCAACTCTCACATCCATACCTGACCACTGGAAAAACCATAGCCTTGACTAGACGGACTTTTGTTGGCAAAGTAATGTCTCTGCTTTTTATTTTTTTATTTTATTTTTATTTTACTTTACAATACTGTATAGGCTTGCAGGATACAGGACGCTTGGGGCTGGTGCAAAATAATGTCTCTGCTTTTTAACATGCTGTCTAGGTTGGTCATGGCTTCTTTTCAGAGGGGTAAGCATCTTTTAGGACTTCCCTAGTGGCTCAGACAGTAAAGCGTCTGTCTACAATGCGGGAGACCCAGGTTCGATGCCTGGGTCAGGAAGATCCCCTGGAGAAGGAAATGGCAATCCACTCCAGTACTGTTGCCTGGAAAATCCCATGGACAGAGGAGCCTGGTACACTACAGTCCATGGGGTCGCAAAGAGTTGGACACGACTGAGCGACTTCACTTCTCTTCACTTCACTTCAAGCATCTTTTAGCTTCATTGCTGCAGTCACCATCTGCAGTGATTTTGGAGCCCCCCAAAATAAAGTCTGACACTGTTTCCTCTGTTTCCCCATCTATTTCCCATGAAGTGATGGGACCAGATGTCATGATCTTAGTTTTCTAAATGTTGAGTTTTAAGCCAACTTTTTCACTCTCCTCTTTCACTTTCATCGAGAGGCTCTTTAGTTCTTTGATTTCTGCCTCGAGGGTGGTGTCATCTGCGTATCTGAGGTTATTGTTATTTCTCCCAGCAATCTAGATTCCAGCTTGTGCTTCATCCAGTCTGACATTTTGCATGATGTACTCTGCATATAAGTTAAATAAGCAGGGTGATAATATACAGCTTTGACATACTCCTTTCCTGATTTAGAACCAGTCTGTTGTTCCATGTCTAGCTCTAATTGCATACAGATTTCTCAGGAGGCTGGTCAGCTGATCTGGTATTCCCATCTCATTAAGAATTTTCCACAGGTTGTTGTGATCCACACAGTCAAAGGCTTTGGAGTAGACAATAAAGCAGAAGTAGATGCTTTTCTGGAACTCTCTTGCTTTTTCTATGATCCAATGGATGATAGAAATTTGACCTCTGGTTCCTCTGCCTTTTCTAAATTCAGCTTGACCTTCAGGAAGTTCACAGTTCATATGCTGTTGAAGTCATGCTTGGAGAATTTTGACATTACTTTGTTAGTGTGTCAGATGAGTGCAATTATGCAGTAGTTTGAACATTTTTAGGCATTGTCTTTGTTTGGGATCAGAATGAAAACTGACCTTTTCCAGTCCTGTGGCCACTGCTGAGTTCTCCAAATTTGCTAGCATATTGAGTGCAGCACTTTCACAGCATCATATTTTAGGATTTGAAATAGCTCCACTGGAATTCCATCACCTCTAGTAGCTTTGATCATAGTGATTCTTCCTAAGGTTCATTTGACTTCACATTCCAGGATGTCTGCCTCTAGGTGAGTGATCACACCATCGTGATTATCTTGGTCGTGAAGCTCTTTTTTGTACAGTTCTTCTGTGTATTCCTGCCACCTCTTCTTAATATCTTCTGCTTCTGTTAGGTCCATACCGTTTCTGTCCTTTATTGAGCCCATCTTTGCATGAAATTTTCCCTTGGTATCTCTAATTTTTTTGAAGAGATCTCTAGTCTTTCTCCTTCTATTGTTTTCCTCTATTTCCTTACATTGATCACTGAAGAAGGCTTTCTTATCTCTCCTTGCTATTCTTTGGAACTCTGCATTCAAATGGGTATATCTTTCCTTTTCTCCTTGGCTTTTCACCTCTCTTCTTTTCATAGCTATTTGTAAGGCCTCCCCAGACAGCCATTTTGTTTTTCTGCATTTCTTTTCCATGAGGATGGTCTTGATCCCTGTCTCCTGTACAATGTTATGAACCTCCATCCATAATTCATCAGGCACTCTGTATATCAGATCTAGTCCCTTAAATCTTTTCTCATTTCCACTGTATAGTCATAAGGGGTTTGATTTAGGTCACACCTGAAACTCCAATACTTTGTCCACCTCATGTGAAGAGTTGACTCATTGGAAAAGACGCTGATGCTGGGAGGGATTGGGGGCAGGAGGAGAAGGGGACGACAGAGGATGAGATGGCTGGATGGCAGCACCAACTTGATGGACATGAGTTTGGGTAAACTCTGGGAGTTGGTGATGGCTAGGGAGGCCTGGCCATGCTGCAATTCATGGGGTCGCAAAGAGTCGGACACAACTGAGTGACTGAACTGAACTGAACTGAATGGTCTAGTGGTTTTCCCCACTTTCTTCAATTTAAGTCTGAATTTGGCAATAAGGAGTTCATGATCTGAGCCACAGTCAGTTCTTGTTTTTACTGACTGTATAGAACGTCTCCATCTTTGGCTGCAAAGAATATAATCAATCTAACTTTGGAGTTGGCCATCTGGTGATGTTCACACGTAGTCTTCTCTTGTGTTGTTGGAAGAGGGTGTTTGATATGACCAGTGCATTCTCTTGGCAAAACTCTATTAGCCCTTGCCCTGCTTCATTCTGTACTCCAAGGCCAAATTTGCCTGTTACTCCAGGTGTTTCTTGACTTCCTACTTTTGCATTCCAGTCCCCTATAATGAAAAGGACATCTTTTCTGGGTGTTAGTTCTAAAAGGTCTTATAGATCTTCATAGAACTGTTTAACTTCAGCTTGTTCAGCATTACTGGTTGAGGCATAGCCTTGGATTACTGTGATATTGAATGGTTTGCCTTGGAAAGGAACAGAGATCATATTGTCATTTTTGAGATTGCACCCTACTACTGCATTTCAGACTCCTTTGTTGACCATGATGGCTATTCCATTTCTTCTAAGAGATTCTTGCCCACAGTTCTAGATATGATGGTCATCTGAGTTAAATTCACCCATTCCAGTCCATTTTAGTTCACTGATTCCTAGAATATCGACATTCACTCTTGCCACCTCGTTTGACCACTTCCAATTTGCCTTGATTCACGGACCTAACATTCCAGGTTCCTATGCAAAATTGCTCTTCCTTGTTTCTATCGGACCTTGCTTCTATCACCAGTCACAGCCATAGCTAGGTGTTGTTTTTACTTTGGCTCCATCCTTCATTCTTTCTGGAATTATTTCTCCACTGATCTCTAGTAGCATATTGGGCACTTACCAACCCGGGGAGTTCATCTCTCAGTGTCCTATCTTTTTGCCTTTTCATACTGTTCATGGGGTTCTCAAGGCAACAATACTGAAGTGGTTTCCATTCCCTTCTCCAGTGGACCACATTCTATTAGACCTCTCTACCATGACCCTTCCATCATGGGTGGCCCCACAAGGCATGGCTTAGTTTCACTGAGTTAGAACAGGCTGTGATCCATGTGATCAGATTGGCTAGTTGTCTGTGGTTGTGGTTTCAGTCTGTCTGCCCTCTGATGCCCTCTCTCAGCACCTACCATCTTACTGGGGTTTCTCTTACCTAAAATGTGGGGTATCTCTTCATGGCTGCTCCAGTAAAGTGCAGCCACTGCTCCTTAACTTGAACGTGGGTTATCTCCTCTCAGCTACTCCTGCGCCACACAGCAAATAAGTATATCTTTCCTTTTCTCCTTTGCCTTTAGCTCCTCAGACAACTATTTTTCCTTTTTGCATTTCTTTTTCTTGGGGATGGTGTTGATCACTGCCTCCTGTACAATGTCACGAACCTCTGTCCATAGGTCTTCAGGCATTCTGTCTATCAGATCTAGTCCCTTAAATCTATTTCTCACTTCCACTGTATAATCGTAAGGGATTTTACCTGAATGGTGTAGAGGCTTTCCCTACTTTCTTCAGTTTAAGCCTGAATTTTGCAATATCTAGCACAATATCTGTGGTTCATGATCTGAGCCACAGTCAGCTCCCAGTCTTGTTTTTGCTGACTGTATAGAGCTTCTCCATCTTTGGCTGCAAAGAATATAATCAATCTGATTTCTTTACTGACCATTTTGTGATGTCCATGTGTAAAGCCTTCTCGTGTTGTTGGAAAAGGGTGTTTGCTATGACCATTGTGTTCTCTTGGCAAAACTCTCTTAGCCTTTTCCCTGCTTCATTTTGTACTCCAAGGCCTAATTTGCCTGTTACTCCAGGTATCTCTTGACTTCCTACTTTTGCATTCCATCCCCTATGATGAAAAGGACATCTTTTTTGGGTGTTAGTTCTAGAAGGTCTTGTAGGTCTTCATAGAGTCATTCAACTTCAGCTTCTTTGGCATTAGTGGTTGGGGCATAGGCTTGGATTACTGTGATATTGAATGGTTTGCCTTGGAAACAAACAGATCATTCTGTCATTTTTGAGACTGCACCCAAGCACTGCATTTCAGGCTCTTGTTGACTATGAGGGCTACTCCATTTCTTCTAAGGGATTCTTGTCCACATTAGTAGATATTACAGTCATCTGAATTAAATTCACCCATTCCAGTCCATTTTAGTTCACTGGTTCCTAAAATGTTGATGTTCACTCTTGCCATCTTCTGTTTGACCACTTCCAATTTGCCTTGATTCAGGAAATGGCAACCCACTTCAGTGTTCTTGCCTGGAGAATCCCAGGGACAGGGGAGCCTGGTGGGCTGCCGTCTATGGGGTCACACAGAGTGGGACATGACTGAAGTGACTTAGCAGCAGCAGCAGCAGCAGCAGCAGCATGGACCTAACATTCCAGGTTCCTAGGCATTATTGTTCTTTGCTGTATCAGACTTTACTTCCATCACCAGTCACATCCACAACTGGATATTGTTTTCCCTTTGGCTCTGTCTCTTCATTCTTTCTGGAGTTATTTCTCCACTGATCTCCAATAGCATGTTGGGCACCTACCAACCTAGGGAGTTCATCTTTCAGTGTCCTATCTTTTTGCCATTTCATAATGTTCATGGGGTTCTCAAGGCAAGTATACTGAAGTGGTTTGCCACTCCCTTCTCCAGTGGACCACTTTTTGTCAGAACTTTCCCCTGTGACCCGTCTGTCTTGAGCGGCCCTACATGGTGTGGCCCAGTTTCATTGAGCTAGACAAGGTTGAGGTCCATGTGATCAGTTTGATTAGTTTTCTGTGACTGTTTTTCATTCTGTCTGACCTCTGAAGGATAAGGATAAGAGGCTTATGGAAGTTTCCTGATGGGAGAGACTGACTGAGTGGGAACCTGGGTCTTGTTCTGATGGATGTGGCCATACTCAGTAAATCTTTAATCCAATTTTCTATTGATGGGCAGGGCTGTGTTTCCTCCCAGTTGTCTGACCTGACACCAAACTATGGTGAAGGTAATGAAGATAATGGTGACCTCCTTCAAAAGGACTGTGCACACACAGATGTACTCTGTGCCCCCCACCCTGCAGCAGGCCACCGCCAACCCACGCCTCCACCGGAGACTCCTGGACTCTCACAGGCAAGTCTGGCTCAGTCTCCTGTAGGGTTACTGCTTTCTCCTGGGTCCTGGTGCCCACAAGCAAACAGTATATAAACTACCTAAGAACAGCTCAGTTCAGTTCAGTTGCTCACTCATGTCTGATTCTTTGTGACCCCATGAATCACAGCATGCCAGGCCTCCCTGTCCATCACCAACTCCCAGAGTTCACTCAGACTCACATCCATCGAGTCAGTGATGCCATCCAGCCATCTCACCCTCTGTTGTCCCCTTCTCCTCCTGCCCCCAATCCCTCCCAGCATCACAGTCTTTTCCAATGAGTCAGCTCTTCGCATGAGGTGACCATAGTATTGGAGTTTCAGCTTCAGCATCAGTCCTTCCAAAGAACAGCTCATATACCTGTTATACACAGAGTATGACTTTCTAATTGTCTCAGAAAAAAAATACTGTGTTGAGTTAAACAAATCAGTTAGGTAACATTCAGTTTTATCTTTATCATGGTTTCTGTGGTTTTATCCCTAGAGATTTTTGTCATTTTGGGTAACAATAAGTGAAACTGCAAGAGAAGATTCACATGAAACATTACCCTCTGTAATTGGAAAGTAAAAATCAAAAGTGAGACAAAGTAGAAAACAAACAAGAGAAACCAACATTTAGGTATTTACACTTTGGCATGCTGGTTTTAGAAAGGGCAGAGGAACCAGAGATCAAATTGCCAACATCCCCTGGATCATGGAAAAAGCAAGAGAGTTCCAGAAAAACATCTATTTCTGCTTTATTGACTATGCCAAAGCCTTTGACTGTGTGGATCACAAGAAACTGTGGAAAATTCTGAAAGAGATGGGAATACCAGACCACCTAACCTGCCTCTTGAGAAATCTGTATGCAGGTCACGAAGCNTGCTGCGATTCATGGGGTCGCAAAGAGTCGGACACAACTGAGCGACTGAACTGAACTGAACTGAATCTTTATAGACAGGCAGTAGTAAATTTTGTTGTTGGTAGTGTTTACTTGCTAAGTCATGTCCAGTTCTTTTGTGACCCCATGGATTGCAGCCCACCAGACTCCTCTGTCCATGGGATTTTCCAGGCAAAAATACTGGAGTGGTAGATGATATTTAATCTCCTCCAGATTTAGTAATTTCCTTCTGAAGCTAATTGTGCTTTTACTTAAACTGCATATCACTTCATAGAAATTTCTCTATAAAATAATGCTTTTATTCAAAGAGATAAAACATTTAATTGGAATAAGCTGAAGAGTTATCTCCCTTACACAGGAAAAGAGTTAAAATTAAAATAAGCAAATTAAAAGTAAAAATTTTAAGATTAAATTCCAGTGTAAAAAATGGCAAACCTTGTAACTTTATCAAGCCTAACATAAAGACACTAATACATAGTCAATCAATAAAGAAAGTATCATGTTAGTTAACTCCCAACATCGTTCATCCTGGCAGAGGTGCTACAGTGTAGGGTTCATCACTCAAGCCTCACAGCTACACTCTGGGGGTTTGGAGCCCACTTCTGACAGTACCTGTCACTTAATCTCTCAGTGCAAAATACAAATGATGACAATGAGGAGGATGATGGTGGGGGCAGTGATGATGATACACCTACCTTACAAGTTTGCCGTCAAGATTGGACAGGTGGGTGTTTGTTTGTTTGTTTGTTTTTTATTTTAATTTTTTTTTTTACTTTACAATACTGTATTGGTTTTGCCATACATTGTGTTTATAATGGTAGCTGACACATAGAAAGTGGGACAAAAGTGCTACCGTTGGGTCTTCTGGTCAATGCAGGTTCTGAAATTTGCAAATGTTATTGACAGGTAAGAAACAAATGGTATCTTTCAATGACCTCCTGCTGACACCACTTATCCTTGTGCCACTCTGCTGTCTTTAGTAACATGCCCAGCATTTGCTCTCCCAAAAGGCGGCCTCACACCAACCCCTCAACGCCCCCTCCCTGTCCTGCCAGGCTGCTTCGTCTGATAGATGAGGGGTTCTCTCTGCTGCTTCTGATAGCATTCAGCAGCTTCCTTAATTATTGGACAGCTTTATACATGAATGAACACGCAAATTTGTTANTTGCTCTCCCAAAAGGCGGCCTCACACCAACCCCTCAACGCCCCCTCCCTGTCCTGCCAGGCTGCTTCGTCTGATAGATGAGGGGTTCTCTCTGCTGCTTCTGATAGCATTCAGCAGCTTCCTTAATTATTGGACAGCTTTATACATGAATGAACACGCAAATTTGTTACAGTGACATGATAATGTGAACAAACCCAGAGAAATGAAGTAATTACATACAGCAAATAAAATCACTGCTGCCAAAAAAAACTACTTATGTCAAAAAGGAAGAGACTTGAAGCAGGAATTCACATAAAAAGTACACCTTTTAGCACCAAAATATTTTTGTTTTACACTGTTATTAATATACATATGAGTGTGAAAAGGAAAAACTGAATATAAAAATATACACTGAACTCATGCTAATGGTTGCTTCTGAGGTAAAAGAAAGAGAAATATGACTGGAGCATGTGGTCAAAAGAAGCCTCACCTGTACCTGGGACTCTGTTTTTCTAGCTGTAAAGTCTGTATAATGGTATTATGTACCTCATAAGATTACTGTATTAGATGATTCAACATAGTAAAATGCTATAGCGATGCATATTTTTTTCATTAATCAAGTGTTTTCCAATAAATTGTGTGTCATAATGTTACCTTGAAATAAAATTATCTGCTTGCATAATTTGTAATGAATACATGAAAGACATTTATTTGAAATGTTATTTTTAAATACACTATTTCACTCTTCTAGCCTCTCATAGTTAAACTATATTTGAACATTTTTATGTTTATAACAGACATATTGATTAAAAATATGTGAAAATATAAACTCTAAAGAAGCTTATTTCAATGTTGTAATAGGTTTTTGGGGGGGAGAAGGCAATGACAACCCACTCCAGTACTCTTGCTTGGAAAATCCCATGGGCAGAGGAGCCTGGCGGGCTGCAGTCTATGGAGTCGCTAACAGTCAGACACGACTGAGTGACTTCATTTTCACTTTTCACTTTCATGCATTGGAGAAGGCAATGGCAACCCACTCCTGTATTCTTGCCTGGAGAATCCCAGGGACAGGGGAGCCTGATGGGCTGCCGTCTATGGGGTCTCACAGAGTCAGACACGACTGAAGCAACTTAGCAGCAGCAACAGCAATAGGTTTTTGAATACTAATCTATCCGTAAGTATACAAAAATATTATTTGTATCTCTTAGTTGTAATTTAGACCTATGTTTAATCAAATGAAAGCATTTTCAGGTTAATTTTTAAGGTTAACGTGGACTGGAAAAGGTCAGTTTTCATTCCAATCCCAAAGAAAGGCAATGCCAAAGAATGCTCAAACTACCGCAGAATTGCACTCATCTCACATACTAGTAAAGTAATGCTCAAAATTCTCCAAGCCAGGCTTCAGCAATATGTGAACCGTGAACCTCCTGATGTTCAAGCTGGTTTTAGAAAAAGCAGAGGAACCAGAGATCAAATTGCCAGCATCCCCTGGATCATGGAAAAAGCAAGAGAGTTCCAGGAAAACATCTATTTCTGCTTTATTGACTATGCCAAAGCCTTTGACTGTGTGGATCACAATAAACTGTNACAAGAAACTGTGGAAAATTCTGAGAGAGATGGGAATAACAGACCACCTAACCTGCCTATAGAGAAATCTGTATGCAAGCCAGGAAGCAACAGTTAGAACTGGACACGGAACAACAGACTGGTTCCAAATAGGAAAAGGAGTACGTCAAGGCTGTATATTGTCACCCTGCTTATTTAACTTCTATGCAGAGTACATCATGAGAAACGCTGGACTGGAAGAAACACAAGCTGGAATCAACACTGTCAGGAGAAATATCAATCACCTCAGATATGCAGATGACACCACCCTTATGGCAGAAAGTGAAGAGGAACTAAAAAGCCTCTTGATGAAAGTGAAAGAGGAGAGCGAAAAAGTTGGCTTAAAGCTCAGCATTCAGAAAACTAAGATCATGGCATCTGGTCCCATCACTTCATGGGAAATAGTTGGGGAAACAGTGGAAACAGTGTCAGACTTTATTTTGGGGGGCTCCAAAATCACTGCAGATGGTGACTGCAGCCATGAAATTAAAAGACACTTACTCCTTAGAAGAAAAGTTATGATTAACCTAGATAGCATATCCAAAAGCAGAGACATTACTTTGCCGACTAAGGTCCGTCTAGTCAAGGCTATGGTTTTTCCTGTGGTCATGTATGGATGTGAGAGTTGGACTTTGAAGAAGGTTGAGCACTGAAGAATTGATGTTTTTGAACTGTGGTGTTGGAGAAGACTCTTGAGAGTCCCTTGGACTGCAAGGAGATCCAACCAGTCCATTCTGAAGGAGACCAGCCCTGGGATTTCTTTGGAAGGATGGATGCTAAAACTGAAACTCCAGTACTTTGGCCACCTCATGCGAAGAGTTGACTCATTGGAAAAGACTTTGATGCTGGGAGGGATTGGGAGCAGGAGGAGAAGGGGACGACAGAGGATGAGATGGCTGGATGGCATCACTGACTCAATGGACATGAATCTCAGTGAACTCTGGGAGTTGGTGATGGACAGGGAGGCCTGGCGTGCTGCAATTCATGGGGTCACAAAGAGTCAGACACGACTGAGAGACTGAACTGAACTGAGCTTAAGCCTAATTAAGCAATGGTATAAAGTGAAAAAGATTTTAATGTAAATACTGATGTGTTGCTTATTAGGCACTTACCATCCATATTTTGTGCACTTTTAAAATCTATATTTATTCTTATTTTAGTCAATGTTTTCATCTATCTTAAATATCAATACCTTTATAAATTTTAAGCAAGTTATCATCAGAACATAAAATGAATTTATTTTCTTAAAATATAGTTGATTTACAGTGTTGTATTAATTTCTGCTATATAGCAAAGTGACCCAGTTATACATATATACACACTCTTTTTCATATTGTTTTCCATTATGGATGTCATAGAATATTGAATATATTCCCTATGCTATATTGTAGGACCTGTTGTTTATCCATCCTATAAGTAATAGTTTATATCCGCTAACCCCAAACTCCCAATGCTTCCCTTCCCAGCCACCTCTCCCCCTTGGTAATGACAGTCTGTTCTCTGTGTCTGTCAGCCTGTTTCTGTTTCATAGATAAGTTCATTTGGTCATATCTTAGATTCCACATACAAGTGATATTATCACATGGTATTTGTCTCTCTGTCTGATTTACTTCACTTCACATGATAATCTCTAGGTCCATCTATGATGCTGCAAATGGCATTAAAATGAAAATAATTTAATGATATGTTGAAAGAGAACAATCTTGTTTGGAAGCTAGCGTAAAAAAATCAGTGAGTCATTGGGTAAATAGAACCACTGAACAAAGCTCAGAGGATGGGTCTACTCATTGCTGTATCCCCATTGCCCAGAGCAATGTGTGACATTAGTGGCATTTAAACAGCTGTCTGCATTTTTAATGAAAGAGTGAACTATTAACCTCTAAAGCTATTATTAGGCAGAGAGTTCTGGTTTTTGTAAAAGAAGTGGTTCTCAACTCGGGGGGAAGAGCAACTTTCTTATGGGTATTTGGAAATATGCTGTGAGATCAGCTTGTCACAATGACTGTGCTATGGACAGTTAGTATCTGGGGACCAGGGATGCTAAATTCTCTGCAATATGAAGAGAGGTGGAGGGGACATCAGCAGGACAGTTGAGCCTAACCAAGAGCTTTTCCACGCAAAAGGCAAACAGCAGTCCATCAAGGGCTGCTGGAAGCATGTACCCACTGGCATGTTTGAAATGGATAATTAGCAAGGACCTTCTGCATAGTAAGGGGAACTCTGTTCAAAATTATGTAACAATCCTAATGGGAAAAGAATTTGAAAAAGAATAGATACATGTGTTTGTATAACTGGGTTCACTTTGTTGTACACCTGAAACCATCACAACATTGCTAATCAACCATACTCCCATATAAAATAAAAAGTTAAAAAGAAAAAGAATTATTTCAAGGAGCATTGGGGTAGAAGGGATAAATGAAATAAAGACAAGCAAACAAGAATAATGAGATCAAAAGGCAAGGGCACGACGTGGGCATCCTTCATAGTGCTCAGTAAGTTTCTGCTAAGAGTGGAGAAGGAGCTGTTCTGAAAGCTGAGCCAGCCTAAAAATGCTTCCCAATGTTAAAATGAGCTTCTGCGATACATGTACTAGCCAATAAGCAACACCAAGCATCTACTTTTTACAGTTTAAAAATGTGGAATAATTATAAAATAGAATGCAAATTTACTTTAAATAAAGATAAGAGAGTCAAAGCAGTTTCACATTTGTGGCAAGCATCTGGGGTGTATTCCCAGAGCCCTGTATAACCCACTCCCACACCTTCAGTGGGTGGCACTTTAGTGGAAATTCTGCCTCAAGCCCTGAGTGGTGAACAGTTCGTCAGAGGCAAACATCAGGACAAAGTATGGAACGCCGTGTACCAGGAGAGGAGCAAGCGGAAAAGCTGCATCTAAAGGAAGGGGAAGATGTTCAGGAGAACACAACAAAGACAAGTTCCAAGGTGTAAAATACACAAAGTATGGAAAACAACGAAACTAAGGTCATGTTTATTTCACTTATTAAGTATTTGTTAAATATTTGCATATGTATCAGGCATCGTGCTGGGCCCTAAGGACAAAATGAACAAAAAAATAACATGACCTGATACCTAGAGTCTCCAGAAGAGGAGGACATTAAACAAATAAACTGTTATTGAAACTCACGGAGCACTTAGAGGGAAGATAGCAAAGGCTTCTTTTTAAAGGATGAAAAAGAACCTCGCAAAGAAGGCATCTTCTGTGGTTCTGAACAATGATCAGGAACAAGGTAATCTTTACAGATACGCATTCAAGGATAGAGGTCAACCTGTATCCAGGCTCAAGTCAGGACTAAGTCTCACACATTCCTGATGCAGCAACAAGGAAAGTATGGCTGGTCAGCCACACTTTCTTGGTGTGCTGAAATCTTGGTCAGCTGGGAGGAGGGATGTGACATAAAGTTGAGGACAGGTGGGGGACATACTGCTTCGGCCTCCTATAGGAATTTGGGTTTCACTCTAATTGGGAAACCACTGAAGGGTTTTCATCAGGCATGAGTCAGGTTTCAGCTTACTAAGATCACTGCCTATAGTGTGGAGAAGAATTAAAGAGGAGACAAAAAAAGGGGGGGGGGGAGACCATTAAGGAAGCCAGAGCAAGAGTCGAGGTGAGAGATGAAGACAGCTTGGTCGAGGGTGACAGGAACTGAAATAGGAAATACAGATAGATATGAAGCACAGTGGAGAAGGCAATGGCACCCCACTCCAGTACTCTTGCCTGGAAAATCCCATGGATGAAGGAGCTTGGTAGGCTGCAGTCCATGGGGTCATGAAGAGTTGGATACAACCAAGTGACTTCCCTTTCACTTTTCATTTTCATGCATTGGAGAAGGAAATGGCAACCCACTCCAGTGTTCTTGCCTGGAGAGTCCCTGGGACGGGGGAGCCTGGTGGGCTGCCATCTGTGGGGTCACACAGAGTCAGACACGACTGAATTGACTTAGCAGCAGCATGAAGCACAGAGTTGGCCATGAATTGGATGTAGAGAGTGAGCCAGATGTGAGTAACTAACAAGCATGACGCTGGCATGAGTAACTGCAAGGGTGACAGAAGCAGTCATGTTCCAAGCGGGCATGTTGGAGGAAGAAGGGTTTCAAGAGAGGTTGATCAAAGACTCAGTTCTGGACTTCCTCACTAGCAGTGCCTGAGAATCATCCTAATGGAGGTGCCTAATAATCAAATCTCCAAGTCAGAAGTGAGCTCTGGGATCAGGCTGTGAATTTCAGAGCTCCAGACACACGTAGGAGCCTGTGAACACCTAGCACTGGATTGTTGTTATTCAGTTGCTAAGTAACCCCCAACTCTTTGTGACCCCATGGACTGTGGCCTGCCAGGCTCCTCTGTCCATGGGATTGCCCAGGCAAGAATCTTAGAGTGGGTTGCCATTTCCTTCTCCAGGGGATCTTCCTGACCTAGGGGTCCCGCCCATGTCTCTTACATTCCCTGCATTGCAGGCAGATTCTTTACCACTGAGCCACCAGGGAAGTGCTATTTAATAGCATTGCCTAGGAAATGTGTGTTTGTTTCAGACCACAGAAAACACACTGAAGTCAAGTAAATATGATCCCGTGGGAGAATAATGTCATTTCCAAACCTTTGTCCATTATATTTCTCTTGTCAAGGGTTTTGTCTGGTCTTTCTTCTCATACACTAAAGTGCAAAAGGAAAGAAACAAAAAAGTCTAAATGTTCTGGCTCTGTGTGCTTCACGTTTTAATGAATGATTCCATTACAAGATGTTGCCATATTGCTTTTTATCCATGTGCTTCCTGTGTCATCTGTGGGTTGAGTAAAATGGTCACTAACAAATGTTTTTCAGAAGTTCATGGTGAATCTATACCATACACCACATTCATGTGGGAAGCATGCTGTCTACTTACACATCTATGCTTCCATAATTCAAATCTTGTCAGCCCCAGCATCACATACAAGGTAAACTCAACCCCAGGCTGCATATTCTTCCAGCCTCTCTCTTCCCAAACCCACATAACAGGGCATGATTCAGCAGTCAGTGCTTATACAGCTTCCCACTGCTCTGCTATTGCCCATGTTTTTTCTATGCCTGGGATAAATGAAAATACAATGTTTTTTGTTCAAAAATTTTGAAGACTTTGAAGGCGATGACAACATGGCATTACACCAATGCAGGGTCCCTCTGAGGCCCTGTGTAATTGCACAAATCTGCAAGCCCATGAAACCAGCCCTGGCCTGTTTCCTGCCCTGGGAATCATAATAATAGTATCTGCTTCCTAAGGTTGGAGATTAAATGAGGCAATACATGTAAAACAATTAGAGAGTGCCTGGCACATAAGAGACATATTGAAAGTGTGAGCTGCACTGTTGCTGTTCAGTTGCTAAGTCGCATCCAACTTTTTGCAACCCCATGGACTGCAGCACGTCAGGCTCTGCTGTTCTTCACTATCTCCTGGAGTTTGCTCAAATTCATGTCCATTGAGTCAGTGATACTATCTAACCATCTCATCCTCTGTCGGCCTCTTCTTTTGCCTTCAGTGTTTCCCATCATCATTTCAACAACTAAAGACACTAGAGTCATTTTTAAGTTAGAAAGAGTCATGTCTTCCAAATTTTAATTTTATAATTTAAGCATAATAAAAAAGAGTACAAGAAAAGTTTTCATATTTGCATCTTTCATTCTTTGCCCTCCTTCCACTGAAACCTTCTCCCACTACAACTCAGCACCCAGCCCTTGCAGGTCATTCCTTCTTTGGTAGCTCAAGGGAAAGCAAAGATGTAAAGACAATGTCTATGAAATCTTTCAACTTCTTCAGGAAGTTGTGGAGAAGATGAAGTATCTAAAATCCACTGGTCAAACTCTGTTTTTGGAAAGAGCTTCAGCAAAACAGATCTTTGAGAAAAGAGGAATGGAAAGCAACTGGACAAAAGGAAATCTTCCCATGTTGTCACACTTGGAGGAAAGGAGTCAAGGGAGGAAAGTCTGCAACACTGGGGTGAGGCCCCAAGACCATTTTTGTCCCTACTCTGCCTTTTTTACTTTGTGGAGGAAAGAGTACTTGGGGACTTCCCTGGTGGTCCAGTAGTTAAGAATCCACCTTCCAAAGCAGAAGATGCAGGTTCAATCCCTGGTCAGGAAACTAAGATCCCATGTGTAATGAGGCAACTAAGCCGACATGCCACAGTGAAGAACCAATATAGCTAAAATTAAAAAAAAAAAAAAAAAAGAACTTGAACTTGGATTGAGAAACTTAGTGTCCAAGTTGACTTTTTTTTTTAAATAGCTTCTGTCTGGATTTGACACTCAACTACATTGGTAAAATTTTAGGATTAAAACAGAACAATCAATTTTATAAAGAAAGAAAGTGACTGGAGTCTTATCACTCAAGGTCTCTAATTTCTTTTTCTTCTATATGTGTCCTTGCTTATTTTTAAAATGTATTTATTTTTTAATTGAAGGATAATTGTTTTACAGAAATTTTCTGTTTTCTGCCAAATAATTAGAAGCAGAAAAATAATTTCAAATATTCTGTCAATGGATCTTTAAAAACTAACAGCATTTCTTCTTAAATTTACATTTAAAATAGTGTAGGCATTTCCCCTTTCTCAGACATTTTCTTTATATCCAATAAAGGAGGAAAAAATGACCAAAATTAATAGCAATCATTATCACAGTAGTAGTGATTTTCCTTCAAGAAGCTTAAAGTACTTTTTAAACATCATTTCATAATGAAAAGAAAGCAAATGGACTATTGAACTACCATGTTACCATCATTATTTGAATTATGTTATAGCATCTGTAGTGAATTTTAAGATAGTTGAGAATATCAGACATATAAGAAATGCAAAATGGCTGAGGCATTTCTTTTATTTTCAACCCTGAACTTTATTTTCTCTAGAAACGTACTGAGTGATTGAGTTCTGATAGCTCTTAATACCAAATACACCGGGCGGGGGTGGGGTGGAGTGGTCGGTTAAGAAAAATAACAATTTAGAAAAAGAGGGACCAAATGGGAAATGTCACATCAATCTATCAGCCTGGTTTGTGACTCATATGGAAAAGATATTTCAATATTGGCATCCATGACAATCCTTATACCAGGTTATCACACAAATTAGATTATTTTGGAATAAACATTTAGCCAGTAGTGTAGGCTGTAATCAGTCAGTTCAGTTCAGTCGCTCAGTCATGTCCAACTCTTTGCAACCCCATGAATCACAGCACACAAGGCCTCCCTGTACATCACCAACTCCCAGAGTTTGCCAAACTCATGTCCATCGAGTTGGTGATGCCATCCAGCCATCTCATCCTCTGTCGTCCTCTTCTCCTCCTGCCCCCAATACCTCCCAGGATCATGGAGTCAACTCTTTACATCAGGTGGCCAAACTATTGGAGTTTCAGCTTCAGCATTAGTCCTTCCAATGAACACCCAGGACTGATCTCCTTTAGGATGGACTGGTAGGATCTCCTTGCAGTCCAAGGAACTCTCAAGAGTCTTCTCCAACATCACAGTTCAAAAGCATCAAGTCTTCAGTGCTCAGCTTTCTTCACAGTCCAACTCTTACATCCATACATGACTACTGGAAAAAAAACCATAGCCTTGACTAGATGGACCTTTGTTGGCAAAGTAATGTCTCTGCTTTTTAATATGCTATCTAAGTTGGCAGTAATTTTCCTTCTAAGAAGTAAGTGTCTCTTAATTTCATGGCTGAAATTACCATCTGCAGTGATTTTGGAGCCAAAAAATAAATAAATAAAGTCAGCCACTGTTTCTGCTATTTCCCCATCTATTTCCCATGAAGTGATGGGACCAGATGCCATGATCTCAGTTTTCTGAAAGTTGAGCTTTAAGCCAACTTTTTACTCTCCTCTTTCTCTTTCATCAAGAGGCTCTTTAGTTCTTTTTCATTTTCTTCCATAAGGGTGGTGTCATCTGCATATCTGAGGTTATTGATATTTCTCCCAGTAGTCTTGACTCCAGCTTGTGCTTCTTCCAGCCCAGCGTTTCTCATGATGTACTCTGCATATAAGTTAAATAAGCAGGGTGACAATATACAGCCTTGACATACTCCTTTTCCTATTTGGAACAGGTCTGTTGTTCCATGTCCAGTTCTAACTGTTGCTTCCTGACCTGCATACAGATTTCTCAAGAGGCAGGTTAGGTGGTCTGGTATTCCCATCTCTCTCAGAATTTTCCACAGTTTATTGTGATCCACACAGTCAAAGGCTTTGGCATAGTCAATAAAGCAGAAATAGAAGTGTTTCTTGAACTCTCCTGCTTTTTTGATGATCCAGTGGATGTTGGCGATTTGATCTCTGGTTCTTCTGCCTTTTCTAAAACCAACTTGAACATCTGAAAGTTCACAGTTCACGTATTGCTGAAGCCTGGCTTGGAGAATTTTGAGCATTACTTTACTAGTGTGTGAGATGAGTGCAATTGTGCAGTAGTTTGAACATTCTGTGGCACTGCCTTTCTTTGGGATTAGAATGAAAACTGGCCTTTTCCAGTCCTGTGGCCACTGCTGAGTTTTCCAAATTTGCTGGCATATTGAGTGCAGCACTTTCATAGCATCATCTTTGAGGATTTGAAATAGCTCCACTGGAATTCCATCACCTCCACTAGCTTTGTTCATAGTGATACTTTCTAAGGCCCACTTGACTTCACATTCCAGGATGTCTGGCTCTAGGTGACTGATCACACCATCGTGATTATCCGGGTCTTGAAGATCTTTTTTGTACAGTTCTTCTGTGTATTCTTGCCACCTCTTCTTAATATCTTCTGCTTCTGTTAGGTCCATACCGTTTCTGTCCTTTATTGAGCCCATCTTTGCTTGAACTCTTCCCTTGGTATCTCTCATTTTCTTGAAGAGATCTCTAGTCTTTCACATTCTATTGTGTTCCTTCTTTTTCCTTGCGTTGATTGCTGAGGAAGGCTTTCTTATCTCTCCTTGATATTCTTTGGAAATCTGCATTCAGATGCTTATATCTTTCCTTTTCTCCTTTGCTTTTCACTTCTCTTCTTTTCACAGCTATTTGTAAGGCCTCCTCAGACAGCCATTTTGCTTTCTTGCATTTCTTTTCCATGGAGATGATCTTGATCCCTGTCTCCTGTACAGTGTCAGGAACTTCCGTCCATAGTTCATCAGACACTCTATCTGATCTAGTCCTTTAAATCCATTTCTCACTTCCACTGTATAATCATAAGGGATTTGATTTAGGTCGTACCTGAATGGTCTAGTGGTTTTCCCCACTTTCTTCAATTTAAGTCTGAATTTGGCAATAAGGAGTTCATGACCTGAGCCACAGTCAGCTCCTGGTCTTGTTTTGTTGACTGTATAGAGCTTCTCCATCTTTGGCTGCAAAGAATATAATCAATCTGATTTTGGTGTTGATCATCTGAGGATGTCCATGTGTAGAGTCTTCTCTTGTGTTGTTGGAAGAGGGTGTTTGCTATGACCAGTGCATTCTCTTGGCAAAACTCTATTAGCCTTTGTCTTTCTTCATTCTGCATTCCAAGGCCAAATTTGCCTATTACTCCAGGTCTTTCCTGACTTCCTGCTTTTGCATTCCAGTCCCCTATAATGAAAAAGACATCTTTTTTGGGTGTTAGTTCTAAAAGGTCTTGTAGATCTTCATAGAACCATTCAACTTCAACTTCTTCAGATTTACTGTTTGGGCCATAGGCTTGGATTACCATGACATTGAATGATTTGCCTTGGAAATGAACAGAGATCATTCTGTTGTTTTTGAGATTGCATCCAAGTACTGCATTTCAGACTCTTTTGTTGACCATCATGGCTATTCCATTTCTTCTAAGGGATTCCTGCCCACAGTAGTAGATATCATGGTCATCTGAGTTAAAGTCTCCCATTCCAGTCCATTTTAGTTCGCTGATTCCTAGAATGTCGATGTTCACTCTTGCCATCTCTTGTTTGACCACTTCCAATTTGCCTTGATTCAGGGACCTAACATTCCAGGTTCCTATTGCTTTTTACAGCATCGGACCTTGCTTCTATCACTAGTCACATCCACAACTGGGTATTGTTTTTGCTTTGGCTCCATCCTTTCATTCTTTCTGGAGTTATTTGTCCGCTGATCTCCAGTAGCATATTGGGCACCTACCGACCTGGGGAGTTCCTCTTTCAGTATCCTATCATTTTGCCTTTTCATACTGTTCATGGGGTTCTCAAGGCAAGAATACTGAAGTGGTTTCCCATTCCCTTCTCCAGGTTGTACTAGTCAGTCCTTATTAGAGAGTTTTTAATGCTAAAGTCCTTTCATGTACAGGTAGAAATGATGTCATTTCTCTGAGATTCTATTAGCACATATCACTATTCCCTCTCAACTAAGCATTTAATTCCTCACATGTAGAATTTTTGTACAATTATTTGAAAGTGAGACATATAATCTTGTAATCAGTGTAACTGCGTGGGTTAAAGACATTACTTACTTTACAGAGACAGAATGTAGTTCTGTTGGGCTAGAATTTGGAATTACTGAATTACATACATTTTTGTCCCCACCACTTATTAGCTGTGTGAATGTGGGCAAATTACCTTAACTTTTCCAACCCTCAGTATTCTTGGCCATAAAATTGTCCTGATAACAGTCCCTGCTTCATAGTGTTGCTACTAGGAGTCATGAAATTATCTATGAGGATCACTCAATACATATGAACTGCAAGAATTTATTTATGCATTCAAATGCATTTAACAGCATATTGGTAAAGAATCCACCTGCCAATGCAGGAGACACAAGCGATGTGGGTTTGGTCCCTGGGTCAGGAAGATTCCCTGGAGAAAGAAATGGGAACCCATCCCAGTATTCTTGCCTGGGAAATTCCATGGACAGAGAAGCCTGGCTGACTATAGTCCCATGGGGTCCCAAAGAGACAGACACAACTGAGCCACTGAGCACTCACAGAAAGAATACAGTGTCTAATATAACTTGGGATAAGAGCAAGTTTAACATAACTTCAAAGATAAATATTATCGGAACCTGCAGCCACTATTACCACAGCTGCCATTTTTGAACAGGCTCTGAAGAATTCACCCAGGAGCTCTCAAGAGCCACTTGGGGTAGGCAAGCAGCTTGGCATAGGGAACACTTGGCATAGGGAATGGTGGGTTGTGGGGAGCAGTGGTCAACTGGGGACATAAGAGTTGGAGGGGGGCTAGACTGACACATCCTTCCCTCAGGCCCACAAGAGCTTCACAACATCATCTGAAGACAACTTTGATTCTTCACTTTCTCTCATGCCCACACCCAACCCATCAACTAATTATCAGTGCTACCTTCAAAATGCATCTACAATCTGATCATATCAGGCCACCTCTAACTCCAACACTTTGACCTACCTCTTCATTATTTTTCTGCTGTTATCCCTTCTCCCATTCCTCCACAAAACCTGTTATCAGCTATAATGATCTTGTTGAAACCTGAATATGATCTTGTCACTCTTGTACTCAAAAGTTTCAATGGTTTCCCAATGAATGTAGAATAGAATCAAGAATTTTTCCTATGAGTTTCAAAGCTATATACTCCTTTTAAATAGCTTTTCCTACCAACCTCCTACTCAGTCTTTCTGATCCGACTTCAGTGGTCTCCTTACTGTTCCCCCAACACATCAAACACACACCTATCTCAAGGTCTTTGCATCTATGATACCCACCATCTGGACTACTGTTCTGCATGGTATCCACAGGGGCACTTCCTTCATATTTCTCTTCAAATGACATTGTACTAGAGATGCCTTCCCTGACCCTCCTGCATAAACTAAGCTCTCCATCACCACCACTTTCTTCTTCACACACCTTTTATTCTTCACAGCACCTATCACCACCATCAGACAAATATA
This sequence comes from Connochaetes taurinus, assembly GCA_006408615.1. Taxonomy (NCBI): domain Eukaryota; kingdom Metazoa; phylum Chordata; class Mammalia; order Artiodactyla; family Bovidae; genus Connochaetes; species Connochaetes taurinus. Next base: position 95,814 of record SJXO01006080.1, read on the forward strand.
CTATTCACTGTTTACTGCCTGATCTTGTACTAAAATGTAAATTTCATAAGAGGAGATTGTTTTCTTTATTTTATTCACCAATGCATCCTAGTATCTAAATTGGGCTTCCCAGATGGTGCTAGTGGTAAAGAACCCATTTGCTAATGCAGGAAACATTAGAGAAATGGGTTCCCTGGGTCAGTAAGATCTCCAGGAGGAAGGCATGGCAACCCACTCCAGTATTCTTGCCTGGAGAATCCCCATGGACAGAAGAGCCTGGTAGGCTACAGTCCATAGTGTCTCAAAGAGTTGGACATGACTGAAGCGACATAACACACACACAGTATCTAAATTAGTCCCCAGTACACAGTAAGTGATTAAGAGAACTTTATAATTGATTGGCAGAGTGCAGGAGAAAGTAGTACCCTGGACGACTCTTCCAATCCTGGCTCATGGAAGTGAGCAAGATGATGGTTCAATTCATCGATGCTAGGCATCCAAGAAGAAGGTCTGGTAAGGGGTATATTAACTCTCTTCTCCTGCTTAACAAATTACCCTATAAGATATCAACTTAACATACTAAGCACAGAGTTTCTAAAGGTCAGAAATATGGGAGCAGATCTCCACGAAACTGCAACCAAGCTACCGGCCAGGGCCACAGTCATCTTAGAGTCTGTTGTTACTGAAGGATTCATTCCTAGGCTTGCTCATGTGGTTGTTGGCAGGTCTCAGATCCTCCTTAGTGATTGACCATAGCTGTCCGTTCTTCTCCATAAGAGTGCTCCCAACACAGCAGCTGGCTTCCTTTCCTCCCCACTCTGTGCCCCACCCTCCCCATACAGTGAGATAGCCAAAGGAAAGAAAGCACAAGCAAGAGAAAACTTTCAAGATGGAAGTTGTAGAGTTTTTTAACCTAATAGCATAATTGACATACCATCACTTAATCCATATTGGTCACATAAACCAACCCTGATACAATGTGGAAGGAGATCACACAAGTAGTTGACCATCTAGGAGGAGGCACCCTTAGGAAGATGGCCAGGAAAGAGGACAAACTGTGACTTCAATAAAGGACAGGCTGATATTGAAAGGTCTCTAAGACATTTAAGGGGAACATGTCAAGGAAAAGTTGGGGTATAGGGCAGTTCTAACAAATGAGGACAGGCCAGGTAAACAACCTTATTTAAGTGTGCTTCAGTGGTAGTCTATGGTGTCGCACAGAGTTGGACACGACTGAAGCAACTTAGCAGCAGCAGCAGCAGCAGCAGTGATAGTTACAGCTCATGATTCAGATTTATTCCATGGGGATTAAAGTTGATCTAAAATCTTTTTTTTTTTTATTTCACTTTTCTTTTTTTAACTTTACAATACTGTATTGGTTTTGCCATACATTGACATGAATCTGCCACAGGGGTATATGAGTTCCTAACCCTGAACCCCCCTCCCACCACCCTCCCCATATCATTTCTCTGTGTTATCCCAGGGCACCAGCCCCAAGCATCCTATATCCTGTATCAAACCTAGACTAGCGATTCATTTCTTACATGATAGTATACATGTTTCAATGCCATTCTCCCAAATCATCCCACCTTCTCCCTCTCCCACAGAGTCCAAAAGTCTGTTCTTTACATCTGTGTCTCTTTTGCTGTCTCACATTCAGGGTTATCATTACCATCTTTCTAAATTCCATATATATGTGTTAGTATACTGTATTGGTGTTTTTCTTTCTGGCTTACTTCACTCTGTATAATCAGCTCCAGTTTCATCCACCTCATTAGAACTGATTCAAATGTATTCTTTTAATGGCTGAGTAATACACCATTGTGTATATGTACCACAGCTTTCTTATCCATTCATCTGCTGATGGACATCTAGGTTGCTTCCATGTCCTGGCTATTATAAACAATGCTGCAGTGAACATTGGGGTACAAGTGTCTCTTTCAATTCTGGTTTCCTTGGTGTGTATGCCCAGTAGTGGAATTGCTGGGTCATAAGGCAGTTCTATTTGCAGTTTTTTAAGGAATCTCCACACTGTTCTCCATAGTGGCTGTACTAGTTTGCATTCCCACCAACAGTGTAAGAGGGTTCCCTTTTCTCCACACCCTCTCCAGCATTTATTGCTTGTAGACTTTTGGATCGCAGCCATTCTGACTGGTGTGAAATGGTACCTCATTGTGGTCTTGATTTGCATTTCTCTGATAATGAGTGAGGTTGAGCATCTTTTCATGTGCTTGTTAGCCATCCGTATGTCCTCTTTGGAGAAATGCCTATTTAGTTCCTTGGCCCATTTTTTGATTGGGTCATTTATTTTTCTGGAATTGAGCTGCATAAGTTGCTTGTATATTTTTGAGGTTAGTTGTTTGTCAGTTGCTTCATTTGCTATTATTTTCTCCCATTCAGAAAGCTGTCTTTTCACCTTACTTATAGTTTCCTTTGTTGTGCAGAAGCTTTTAATTTTAATTAGATCCCATTTGTCTATTTTTGCTTTTATTTCCAGTATTCTGGGAGGTGGATCATATAGGATCCTGCTGTGATTTATGTCAGAAAGTGTTTTGCCTATGTTCTCCTCTAGGAGTTTTATAGTTTCTGGTCTTACGTTTAGATCTTTAATCCATTTTGAGTTTATTTTTGTGTGTGGTGTTAGAAAGGGATCTAGTTTCATTCTTTTACAAGTGGTTGACCAGTTTTCCCAGCACCACTTGTTAAAGAGATTGTCTTTACTCCATTGTATATTCTTGCCTCCTTTGTCAAAGATAAGGTGTCCATAGGTGAGTGGATTTATCTCTGGGCTTTCTATTTTGTTCCATTGATCTATATTTCTGTCTTTGTGCCAGTACCATACTGTCTTAATGACTGTGGCTTTGTAGTAGAGCCTGAAGTCAGGCAAGTTGATTCCTCCAGTTCCATTCTTCTTTCTCAAGATTGCTTTGGCTATTCGAGGTTTTTTGTATTTCCATATAAATCTTGATATTATTTGTTCAAGTTCTGTGAAAAGTACCGCTGGTAGCTTGATAGGGATTGCATTAAATCTGTAGATTGCTTTGGGTAGTATACTCATTTTGACTATATTGATTCTTCCAATCCATGAACATGGAATATTTTTCCATCTATTAGTGTCTTCTTTGATTTCTTTTATCAGTGTTTTATAGTTTTCGATATATAGGTCTTTAGTTTCTTTAGGTAGGTATATTCCTAAGTATTTTATTCTTTTCGTTGCAATGGTGAATGGAATTGTTTCCTTAATTTCTTTTTCTGCTTTCTCATTATCAGTGTAAAGGAATGCAAGGGATTTCTGAGTGTTGATTTTATATCCTGCAACTTTACTATATTCATTGATTAGCTCTAGTAATTTTCTGGTGGAGTCTTTAGGATTTTCTATGTAGAGGATCATGTCATCTGCAAACAGTGAGAGTTTTACTTCTTCTTTTCCAATTTGGATTCCTTTTATTCCTTTTTCTGCTCTGATTGCTGTGGCCAAAACTTCCAGAACTATGTTGAATAGTAGTGGTGAGAGTGGGCACCCTTGTCTTGTTCCTGACTTTAGGGGAAATGCTTTCAATTTGTCACCATTGAGGATAATGTTTGCTGTGGGTCTGTCATATATAGCTTTTATTATGTTGAGGTATGTTCCTTCTATTCCTGCTTTCTGAAGAGTTTTTATCATAAATGGATGTTGAATTTTGTCAAAGGCCTTCTCTGCATCGATTGAGATAATCATATGGCTTTTATTTTTCAATTTGTTAATGTGGTGAATTACATTGATTGATTTGCGGATGTTGAAGAATCCTTGCATCCCTGGGATAAAGCCCACTTGGTCATGGTGTATGATCTTTTTAATGTGTTGTTGGATTCTGATTGCTAGAATTTTGTTGAGGATTTCTGCATCTATGTTCATCAGTGATATTGGCCTGTAGTTTTCTTATTTTGTGGCATCTTTGTCAGGTTTTGATATTAGGGTGATGTTGGCCTCATAGAATGAGTTTGGAAGTTTACCTTCCTCTGCAATTTTCTGGAAGAGTTTGAGAAGGATAGGTGTTAGCTCTTCTCAAAATTTTTGGTAGAATTCAGCTGTAAAGCCATCTGGACCTGGGCTTTTGTTTGCTGGAAGATTTCTGATTACAGTTTCAATTTCCATGCTTGTGATGGGTCTGTTAAGATTTTCTATTTCTTCCTGGTTCAGTTTTGGAAAGTTGTACTTTTCTAAGAATTTGTCCATGTCTTCCACATTGTCCATTTTATTGGCATATAATTGCTGATAGTAGTCTCTTATGATCCTTTGTATTTCTGTGTTGTCTGTTGTGATCTCTCCATTTTCATTTCTAATTTTATTGATTTGATTTTTCTCCCTTTGTGTCTTGATGAGTCTGGCTAATGGTTTGTCAACTTTATCCTTTCAGAGAACCAGCTTTTTGTTTTATACTAACAATATTATTTCTCTTTTCATTGAAGTATTGTTGCTTTGCAATATTGTGTTAGCTTCAGGTATGCAGCAAAGTGATTCAGTTTCCACAAATATGTATGCAAGTATCTCCTTTTTCAGATAACACTGTTATTTCTGATGTGTGAATTTTGAAGAATGTATACATGTATTAAAATTAAGGAAAATCTTCTACTCTATAATTAAAGATTAATACAAGTATATGTAATCAAATGAACTATTGATTCACTCTAGTAACAACACTTTACATAGTGCATTAAGGAACATCTGTAAAGGATAGAATCAGAACACATAAATTCATTTTCCATTTATCCTACACCACTGTGAAGTTTGAGATCATCAGGCAAAAACAATCAAACATTCCCTTATCTGACTCAAATCTTCTCTATTACCTTCCGTTTCAGTGAGAAGAAAGAAAAGATAATAATCCTTCCCATCATGCCCTGGATGCCACCTGGCCTGACCTTCTCTGAGAACTTGCTCTCAAAGAATCTTCCCACTACTTACTTCTCACATCACATCCTCTCAAAGGACTCTTCCCTATAGTTTATAAATACCTGCACATGCCCTCTTCTTAAACAACAGCCTTTCTGTACCTTTCTTACCTTTTTCTTCAAGTGCAATCTTATCTGCTTCCTTCCTTTTTCTGCCAAACTTTTCAAAATTAAAATATACTAGCAAATTCCTATATTCTTATTTTCATTTACCATAATCCAAAGTAAATTCTCATCTGATGTGCTGAAATTATTCTCCCATAGCCATCAGTGACCTCATATCCATCAAGCCCACTGGCTTCTTCCCATTTTCAACTTCCCCTGCAGCACTCGATTCTGTTAACAGCTTTCTTGTATAAAAACCTCCAACTGGTTCACTATAGACTCTTCTGCTCCCATTCCCCCTCTCTCTTTGTTGTGGTTACTCTATCTCCTGACATCAACTTCAATATGAACATCTCTTAAAGATTAATCCATGGATTTCTTCTCTTCTCTCAAACTGGTTTCTCCTTTGTCAGTTTGATCCAGGCTCATGACTTGAAATACCAGCTGGATGTTGATAATTCCTTTTTATCTACGTAGAGCTCTTATTTTTCTCTCAAGGTCAGCCCCACATTTTTAACTGAACTAAATACATTCCCTCCTTTGTGGGGACACCATCCTCCTGAGCCTTAAGCTGAAAACATTTTCACACCCTTAACAGCTCACTCTCCCTCGGTTGCCCACATGTAATCAATATTCATTCTGCCTTCATAACAGCTCTAACATCCATTTCATCCTCCATATTCTCACCACCACTAGCTTACTTTAGACTCGTGGGATTTTTCATTTGAAGCACTGGTGAAGTCTCCAAATTGTCTCTATTTTTCCCCCTTCACATTCTGTTTTATATGTCATTCCAGAATCTTCTAATGTCCTTAGAAAGCTTTCAGTGACTGCTTATTACAAAAGGAAATGCAAACCCTTATGCTGATCTTTTATTCTCTCCAATTAACTGATATATACTTAGATGTCACACTTTTTACCAATCTTACAAAAAGGCCCCAGCCTTCTTGATTTGGTTTCTGCTTTTGCTTGAACTCAGTGACTTACGAAGATCATGGTATCTGGTCCCATCACTTCATGGGAAATAGATGGGGAAACAGTGGAAACAGTGTCAGACTTTATTTTGGGGGGCTCCAAAATCACTGTAGATGGTGATTGCAGCCATGAAATTAAAAGACACTTACTCCTTGGAAGAAAAGTTATGACAAACCTAGACAGCATATTCAAACGCAGAGACATTACTTTGCCAACAAAGTTCTGTCTAGTCAAGGCTATGGTTTTTCCAGTGGTCATGTATGGATGTGGGAGTTGGACTGTGAAGAAGGCTGAGTGCCGAATAATTGATGGTTTTGAACTGTGGTGTTGGAGAAGACTCTTGAGAGTCCCTTGGACTGCAAGGAGATCCAACCAGTCCATTCTGAAGGAGATCAACCCTGGGATTTCTTTGGAAGGAATGATGCTGAGGCTGAAAGTCCAGTACTTTGGCCACCTCATGTGAAAAGTTGACTCACTGGAGAAGACTTTGATGCTGGGAGGGACTGGGGGCAGGAGAAGAAGGGGACGACCGAGGATGAGATGGCTGGATGGCATCACGGACTCGATGGATGTGACTCTGAGTAAACTCTGGGAGTTGGTTATGGACAGGGAGGCCTGGATTGCTGCGATTCATGGGGTCGCAAAGAGTGGGACACGACTGAGTGACTGAACTGAACTGAACTAGTAAAGTCACTGTTTGGCCTCAGATTAATGATCAAATAGTTTATCTGTTAAAGAAAAAAATTCATGGTACCATGATACTTGTTAAAGAACAGTGAGGCAGAATTCACTTAGGGAATGAATGAATGTCCTTGGTGTAGGGACAAGGAGTTTTGCATCCTTGTTTTGCATCCAGGGAAGAGAGACTGGACTCAACTCCTAATACAACAGGGAAAAATGAGGATTAATAGCCAGGAATATAAGGGAGCAGGATGAGGGTCAGGGAATGGGAAATTACTAAGGGGAAATACGGGGGTAGGGGAATTCTGGCTAAACTAACCTATCAAGATTCTTGCTAAAGGCAGGCCAGGGTGATCACACATCACTTGGAGATGGTAGAGGATGAGGAGCTTAAGTGGATATTGAGAGTGATTGGATATCAAGGGAGGGGCTTCCCTGGTGGTTCAGAGGTAAAGAATCTGCCTGCAGCCTTGCAGACTCCTCCACCCCAGAGCCTCCCACGCTGTGCATGGTCATGGTCAACCCCACGGTCAACCCCACCATGCTCTTCAACATCGCTGTCAATGGTGAGCCCTTAGGCCTCATCTCCTTCAAGCTGTTTGCAGACAAATTTCCAAAAACAGCAAAAAAATTTTCCTGCCCTGAGCCCTGGGGAGAAAGTATTTGGTTATAGAATTTCCTGCTTTCACAGAATAATTCTGGGATTTATGTGCCAGAGTGGTGACTTCACACCCCATAATGGCACTGGTGGCAAGTCCATCTATGTCAAGAAATCTGATGATAAGAATTTCATCCTGAAGCATACAGGTCCTGGCATCTTGTCCATGGCAAACACTGGCCACAACACAAATGGTTCCCAATTTTTCATTTGCACTTCCAAGACTGAGTGGTTGGATGGCAAGCATGTGGTGTTTGCAAGATGAAAGAGGGCATGAATATTGTGGAATCTGTGGGGTGCTTTGGGTCCAGTAATGGCAAGACCAACAAGAAGATCATTGCTGACTGTGGACAAATCTAATAAATTTGACTTGTGCTTTACTTAACCTGATGTGAATAACTGACTCATTTGAAAAGACCCTGACGCTGGGAAAGGTTGAAGGTGAGAGAATAAGGGGATGACAGAGGATAAGATGGTTGGATGGCATCACCAACCCAATGGATGTGAGTTTGAGTAAACTCAGGGAGTTCATGATGGAAAGGGGCCTGGTGTGCTGCAGTCCATGGGGTCACAAAGAGTCGGACATGACTGAGCAATTGAACTGAACCAAACTTACTTAACCACAAGGCCATTCCTTCTGCAGCCCAGGAAAGGACTCTTCACCTCCATCTGCTAGAAATATCCTATAATCTTTATGCTCTCACTTTAGTTTTTTGGGTTCCATATTTTCCTTATCCTCTCTTCAAGTTTAGCTGGATTTCAAAGTTAAATTTATGATTATGAAATAAAAATTAAACAACAACAACAAAAAAGAATCTGCCTGAAATTCAGGAGACACAGATGAGTAGGGCTCAATCCCTAGGTCAGGAAGATCCCCTGGAGGAGGCTATGGCAACCTACTCCAGTATTCTTACCTGGGAAATCCCATGGACAGAGGAACCTGGTGGGCTATAGTCCATGAGGTCACAAAGAGCCAGACACAGCTGAAGCGACTGAGCATGGCACGGCACATGGATAGCAAAGGTAGGGGATTCTGGCTGCACTGACAGCAGGATTGTTGCTGAAATTAACAAGGCCAAGACAGACATGGAAGCCCAAAGTCAGAGCTTCACCGAGAAGAGCTTAGAAGAGTCTGAGAAAATTTTAGTCCAGGAGATGATCTTGGTCAATCTTAGCTGAGTTCAAATACTAATAACCTTCAAAAATGATCCCCATGTCTCCTTTTTTGAAGATCAAGAAACATTTTCAATGAAAGATCTTCCATTGGCAGGTTTAATTATTCTTTTCTGCCAGAGAACTGGTTTCTTATCACATAGTCAAGTGCAAAGTTTTGCTCTGTGTCTTTGTCTAGCTGAAAATGTAATAATCCAACCATGTATCAAATTTGAAATGCATCCTTTTCCTAGTTTTCTAATGAAAAAAATTCTTAACTGATATGAAAAAAAAAGTGCCATGAGACATACTTTTGCACTTACAATCACCTAATAACAAATCATTCCTTATTTATTCAGTAATAATATTTTATGATTTATTCTATGAATTTAGAGGTAAAAATCATTGATAACTAAAGTCACCAATAATTGATGCAAACACATTGGAAAAGACCCCTGATGCTGGGGAAAACTGAGGGCAGGAAGAGAAGGGGGCAACAGCAGATGAGATAGTTGGATGGCATCATCAACTGAATGGACATGAGTCTGAGCAAGCTCCAGGAGATAGTGAGGGACAGGGAAGCCTGGCATGCTGCAGTGCATGGAGTTGCAGAGCTGGACAAGATGTAGAGACTGAACGACAACAACAATAATTTTCATAGGCTAGAAAGCCACCAAAAATATATAAATAATAATTCTCCAGAATATTGGCTAATTCACTCAAGCCACTATACTAAAATTTAAAACTTTGCAGAGAGCAAATTTGACAAGAAAACAAATCACTCAAAGGAAAATGTTCTCCTTTTCTGCTTGGACCAGTTTCTCACAGTCTACGTGATAATTCTTTCAGGCTTTCCAAGGTACTTTCAGCCCTATCTTGGTCCTCACTTTGGCTCTAAGTCTAAGCCCAGAAATCGTGGGTACCAAGCTGCTTTCTTGGTACAACTCTTTGTCAGTATGATTCAGTTGGGCATGGAGGAAACATACTTTGCCTTCATAACCAAAAGAAGTAGTTCTCTGACTCCAATTCTTAACTCTGAGAAATATTTTCCTTCTTATTTGTAAACTTCACAAATCGCATTAGTATGTTGACCTGAAAAGAAATATTTTACCACCACACTCTTGACAAGCATTGGGGGAGTCACCCAGTAAAGGTCTGTCAAGAAAACATGGGACATGGAGCCACAAGACCCAGTGTGACTCCCAGCGCTTTTCAGCTCAGTGACTAGCATGCCACATGCCCTCTTTGATTTTCAGTTTCCTCGGGTGTAAAACAGAAGTAATTACTCTTAGGTGAGAGAGTTCTCATGCCAGTGAAAAGTGAGACAGCACATGAGACCATCTTTTTGTGAAAACTATAAAGCAATACACAAGTATAAAGTATGTTTTTTATGAGGCCTCAAAAAATCTCACCTATCAAAGCCAAGCTCCTTACATCACATTCACATCTTTGGAAACTCATATTTTTCAGGTTAGAAAAACATTTAGCTCCATGTGTCTCTGTATGAAACTGAAAAGCAAATGCACTTTGATTGACTAATAGCTGTATAACTCTGAAGAAAACTGAGCTAAAATAAGACTTGGGTAATATTAAGGTGAAATTGAGCAACATTAGAGGCAAAAAGTTCTGCTAGATTCCAGCTTAAGGGGACAAAATAGGAAATAAAAATACATATTTCTCTCAAAATCCCTAAAGAAGTTGCCTTTATTAGTGTCAGGAGACACACTGTAAAACTTATAGGCCACTTAAGGACCAGTTATAATCTTCCTGGAGAAGAAGAAAACTTTCAGTTCTTCCTCCACAAATCATCTCTTTTCTCATACAGCAATATCTTTCCTCAAATTTTCTTATGGTTAAGATTAGAAAGTCAATGATGCACTCCATTTTTTCCAATAATTAATAGACCTCTCCATATTTTTCTTAAATCAAATCACATACACTTACAGTGATGTGGCTAAGTTCTCAGGCTAGAGAGATCTTGTTTATATTTAAACATCCATCACAAATAGAAAGGATGATATAAGTATGTCTGATTAATTGAAGCTCATCAAGTATCTAGTCATTCAATGCAGGACTACATCAGAAAGACTTGGTTATTACTAATGGCTGTTGGACCATCAGTATGGAAGACATTAGAAGCAGTACCAATCTTAATGAAAAGATAATCTTAACAAATCCTAATGAAAAGATGAAATCAAATTACTTTTTTTCCAGCTCTTTCATTTTTCTGTCTTTCTTCCTCCACAGCACTTCCATGCCCTTCTCCAGTTGTCCATGTGGTTTAAACACACACACACACACACACACACACACACACACACACACCTACCATTTTGTTGTAGTTGCTAAGCCCTGTCTGACTCTTTGTGACCCCACAGACTGCAGCATGTCAGACTTCTCTGTTCTCATTGTCTCCTAAAGTTTGCTCAGATTTATGTCCATTGAATTGGTGATGCTATCTGTTTCATCCTCTGTCACCCCCTTCTTCTCCTGCCCTCAATCTTTCTCAGCATCAGGGTCTTTTCCAGTGAGTCAGTTCTTTGCATCAGGTGGCCAAGGTATTAGAGCTTCAGCTTTAGCAGCAAACCTACCAAGGAGTATTCAGGGTTGATTTCCTTTAGTAATGACTTCTTTAATCTCCTTGCAGTTTAAGGTACTCTCAAGAGACTTTTCCAATACCACAATTTAAAAACATCAATTCTTCAGCACTCAGCCTTCTTTATAGTCCAACTCTCACATCCATACATGACTACTGGAAAAAAAAACATAGCTACTATATGGACCTTTGTCAGCAAAGTGGTGTCTCTGCTTTTTAATATGCTGTCTAGGTTGGTCATAGTGTTTCTTCCAAAGAGCAAGCGTCTTTCAGTTTCATGGCTGCAGTCACCATCCACAGTGATTTTGGAGCCCAAGAAAATAAAATATGTCACTGCTTCCACTTTTTCCCCCTGCTATTTTCCAGGAGATAATAGGAGTGAATGATAGTCGCTCAGTCATGTCCGAATCTCTGTGACCCCATGGACTGCAGCCTGCCAGGCTCCTCTATCCACTGAACTCTCCAGGTAAGAATACTGAAGTGGGTCACCATTTCCTTATCGAAAGATGATGGGACCAGATGCTATAATCTTACTTTTTTGAATGTTAAATTTCAAGCCAGCTTTTTCACTCTCTTCTTTCACCTTTATCAAGAGGCTCTTTAGTTCCTCTTCACTTTCTCTCATTACAGTGGTATCATATTTCTCCCAGCAATCTTGATTCCAGCTTGTGATTCATCCAGCCCAGCATTTTGCATGATGTACTCTGCAGATCAGTTATATAAGCAAAATATAACAGCCTTGACATATTCCTTTCCCAATTTTGAACCAGTCTGTTGTTCCATGTCTGGTTTTAATTGTTGTTTTCTGACCCAAATATAGGTTTCTCATGAGACAAGTAAGGTGGTCTGGCATTCCTCTCTCTTTAAGAATCTTTCACAGTTTATTGTGATCCATACACCTACCATGACCCTCATCAAATGCCATAAAAATCTCTATCCACCACCTTTCAGATGCTGTGGCTTTAGTACCACTTAACTGTCTTCTTCTTATAGCAATGTCTGCACAAATACAAAAGATAAAATATAATATTAATACCATGAATATTTTGAATATTTACACATATATACATATATTTAAATAACTTTATAAATCTAAAATGCCAACTCTCTGGCACTGGCTTCTATGGATTGTGATAGTTTCAGCACAAAAGAGATATGTGAAAATGAAAAAGTAAGTAGATAGACAGACAGATACAGACAGCTAGACAAATGACAGCCAAGCAGCCATATATTAACTGTCTATATGTCTGTGTATATTTCTATGGATATCTCTTCCTACAGAGGGGAAGAGACCTTTTATATAACACTGCTTTAGATGACATTCTAGTCTGTTACATGTGAGGTCAATAATGAGATGAAACAACCATTTTCTCCCTGAACCAAGTACAACATCAAACAATGGACAAGACTTTTGCAAAATATTTCTTACCTTGCAAATGCCTTTTTAATCTTAAGTAAGAACACTTTCTAAAATTGGATTTGGATCCTCACATTGCTTGACTTATAGCACTCCTTATTCTGAAGCCTCTTTCTGATGTCTTGGTATCTATGACAGCTTTTCCAAAGAAATCTTTTCTTTCTATTTTCTGAAAAAAATTACTTGCTTCAAGAAACTTTTCTTTAGAGTTCTCTTTAAAAGATTATTTATTTATAAAAACAGCTATAATATTGAGGCCTATATAGAGAGAATTACATTATTACATTTATGTTAATCAATATTTATTCTTATGCAATCCTTAAAATCCAGGAAGTAAGCATAATCCCAGTTTTGTGATGAAGGAAAGCATATGTATGGCTCAAACTGACAGAGCTACTTATAACACACAACTAACACACCACTTGCAGAAGCAACTGACACTCACAATTAGGAATCCTGAGTCCTTTTTCCACTTTTCCCTGCAGTTGCTTGGTAATTCTGTATTTTAATTCACTCCCAGAGACACTAATATTTGCCCTGCCTGCTTCAGAAGGCCATGTTGAGAATCAACTGAGATAATATATTTTAAAACAATCTATTGTGTTATTATTACTATTTATAGACAAAGAATACTACAAACTATTTTTGGCTTTTCAAGAAAATAAGCTCCCAGATTTTACCATTAACTTCCAGAATGATATATATATTTTTTTATAACTTGTTTTACAATCTGGTAGAAATGCCAAATCTTAGATATGGGACCCTAGGAAGTATAGTCTTTACCATCTGAGCCACCAGGGAAGCCCCAAGAATACTGGAGTGGGTAGCCATTCCCTCCTCCAGTGGACCTTTCTGACCCAGGGGTCAAACCTGGGTCTTGTGCATCACAGGCAGATTTTTTACCATCCAAGCCACTAGTGAAGCTCTAGATGTGGTTAAGCAATTGCTTAAGATCCTATAAGTTTTAAGGCACAGACTTCAAGCACAGTGGAGGCATTCAGGTAGTTGAGGACCATAAGATGAAGTCCAGGAGGCTTACACAGTCCTACAAAGTCAGCACAATATGACTCCACCTCTCCTCTCTCTCATCATCTCCTAACACACCAACAGCACCTATACACGGAAATATGTATTCATGTCTATTCCCTCCCCAACCCCACATGGAATTCTGTCTCTACTGATTCAAATTCTACCCAAGGTCACTCACTATAAGGATCTCTGCTTTCCTTGATGATCTCTGTAGCTATTCCAAACCAATGCCACTGACCAACATTTAAAGTGCTTTTTTGCATCCCTCCTTCATTTTTGCTTTTACCACTATCTGATTATTTAATGATATATGTCTGGTTTCAACCTTTAAAGTATAAGGTCTTGATAATGGAATTAACTTGGAATTATGGGCAACCATCAGAACAACTGCGCATGTGCGTGCATGCTAAGTTGCATCTGACTCTTTGTGACCCTGTGGACAATAGCCCTTCTGGCTTCTCTGTCCATGGGATTCTTCAGGCAAAAATATGGGAGTGGGCTTCCATGCCCTCCTCCAGGGGCTCTTCTCTACCCAGGGATCAAACCAGCTGTTTTCTTCTGTCTCCAGCATTGGCAGATGGGTTCTTTACTTAACACTGAGCCACCTGGGAACCCCCAGAATAACTGCAGAAAAAGGCAATCAATTGCAGAGCCAATTTGAAAGATGGAGGTAAACATAAGAGTTAATGCCACCATCCTTACAAACCCTCAAAATGTTTATAATATTGTTTTATTAGAGTGGATGATAACTTTGTTCTGTTTGCTATGAAGGACATCTTACAATGAAATTTGAGTTTCCACCCTCCAATGCTATACTTAGACAATTTAGTCTCTACTTTCCTGAAATGCAACCAGAATCAGAACTGAAAGACTGTCCCTATTAATACTGTCACCAAGGCACATACACACATCATTTAAGACAAAAAAAAGTAGGCTTGAGACTATTACAGTTTAATTTTATCAAGTGTAGGTGTTGATAATATTTCTGAATATCTCTAGCTATTAGTCATTCTTTTCTTCCACTTGAAATTTTCATCTTTTGAAAGTCAAGGAGAAATGAGGAAAACAAGTGGAAAGTTTCACCAAATTTTAACCTTTCTTTCCAATTTCATCACAATTCTAGTGCTGGTCAAATTTCTAAGGCTGTAACTAGACCATTGCTAAACCCAAACCTTTGACTTAAAAGAAAAATAATATGTAGAGAGGCTGATCATGTTTCTCAATTGTACTTCCAAAATCTTTTTGAAGTATTATTAAATGAAATTAAATTCTATTTAAAATCAAGATATAAATGT
>SJXO01006081.1:7201-23685 GCA_006408615.1 Connochaetes taurinus
CAATTTGATCACTGGTTCCTCTGTCTTTTCTAAATCTACATACTGTTGAAGCCTGGCTTGGAGAATTTTGAGCTTTACTTTGCTAGCGTGTGAGATGAGTGCAATTGTGTGGTAGTTTGAGCATTCTTTGGCATTGCCTTTCTTTGGGATTAGAATGAAAACAGACCTTTCCAATCCTGTGGCCACTGCTGAGTTTTCCAAATTTGCAGGCATAGTGAGTGCAGCAGTTTCACAGCATCATCTTTCAGGATTTGAAATAACTCAACTGGAATTCTATCACCTCTACTAGCTTTGTTCATAGCAATGCTTCCTAAGGCCCATTTGACTTCGAATTCCAGGATGTCTGGCTCTAGGTGAGTGATCACACCATTGTGGAGTTTACTCAAATTCATGTCCATCAAGTCAGTGCGGCCATCCAACCATCTCATCCTCTGTCATCCCCTTCTCCTCCCGCCTTCAATCTTTCCCAGCATCAGGGTCTTTTCAAATGAGTCCATTCTTTGCATCAGGTGGCCAAAGTATTGGAGTTTCAGCTTCAGCATCAGTCCTTCCAGTGAGTATTCAGGACTGATCTCCTTTAGGATGGACTGGTTGGATCTCCTTGCAGCCCAGGGGACTCCAAAGAGATGTAATACAAGAACCTGCCTCATTCTATCCCTAAGCCCTTTTAGCTACTGATCTGTTCTTTGTCACTATGGTTTTGTATTTTTGCCTTTTAAATAGAATTACATAGTGTTTAATCAGTGTTCTCTGGAGAACAGAACCAGTAGGATGTATATATATTATAAGAAATTGGCTCATGTGATTATGGAGGCTGAGAGTTTAAGTAACCCAAGAGCTGCAGTTGGCAAGCTGGAGGTTTAGGAGAGTCAATGGCACAGTTCCAATCAGAAAGTAGGGAAAACAAGTGAACTTATTTACAAAACAGAAACAGACTCACTGACTTAGCAAAAAAAACTTCGGTTGCCAAAGGGGAAAGGGTTAAGTTAGGAGTTTGGGATTAGTAGGTACAAACTACTATATATAGCATAAATGGCATGGCCCTACTGTGCAGCACAAGGCGTTATAGTCAGTATCCTACGTTCAGCCATAAAGGAAAGGAATACACGTGTGTGTGTGGACACACACATACACACACACACGTATATATGTGTATGTATATAATTGAATCACTGCCTTACACTGGAAAGCAGCACAACATTGTGTACCAAATACACTTCAACTTAAAACACTTTTTTACAAAGGGAAGAAAAGACCACCATGTCAGGGAGGGCAGTCTGCTTCTGAATGTTGAGACGCTGTTCCTACCCTCAAGCCGGACCTTTGCCTTGAAGTTCTCTTTTGGAGGCAGAGGCCAAAACTCACGTCCAGGCTTTGGGCTCTGGTATTACAAGTCCCAGATACACCCAAGGGCAAATGCGTGCGTATATATTTGTATGGTCCTATGTGTGTATAAACCTGCTGACGATCTGCACGTGGCCTTGGTGCTTTGAGTCCGCGCACGGCTGCGCGCGCCGTCCACCGGCACCGCACACTCTTCAGGTCCTGAAGTGGCCACTGCGTGTGTCCTCCAGGCTTTCCGCTGCGTTCAGGGAGAGAGACCCAGGGAGCGCGCTTATGGCGCCTCACGGACCCGGAGCCCTGGCGCTTCTCAGAAGGGTCTTGAACACAGAGAGGACAACATATTAAAGCAGTTAATTCTCAGTAGTCGTGCTATGAGGGATCTGTTTCTTCCTTATACTCTTTGTATATTTTGCTTTAAAAAGTTAAATATCCCAAGAGGAGAAAAGTTTTTCCATAGATCCCTGTATGTAGAGACAAGGAAGACTTGCGTAATTCATTGAAAAGATGAACTTGAGAAGAGAAAGCCCCCGGGAAACAGAGAGCCCAGACCTTCTACCTTCCTGCTCTTCTCCTCTGGACTCAATCCAAACAGCTCGCTGTTGGTCAGCAGCCCGGGCGGCCAGCTGCTGTCCGTCACTTTGGGCTTCGCGGCAGCCTTGTCACAACTAAGAGAAAATACAGAGTTAGAGGAAAGTGACTCAGAACCAGAGCGTGAGGAAACCGTGAGTGCAAATACACTTTATTAAGCTTCACCCGTCGCAAAGGAACAGAACGAAACTTGCAGATCCTGGGGTGATTGAGCGGCAGCTGACTTTATGCTGAGCTCAGCCATTTCTCTCAGCTATTAAATGTTGTCGTGTATTGCTGTGCAGTTCTTCTTGCCTCTAAATGAACTTCCTTCGCTCCCTTTAGATTCATTTATTATGCGGCGAGATGCTACTTAAAAGAAATTCTTTGGGAGAAGTGACTAATATACTTGCACAGACCAGCTTTTGTGCTAACTGGGTTTATTTGTCTGTGTCAATGCAAACTCACAAAGGGATGCTCGAGAGAAAGGGCAGACTTACAGATGGGATGCCTCCTCACAGCATCCCTGTGTATTACAAATGAAATCCGTACATTGCCTAAGGCAAAGTTTTTAGCCACTAAGTTTGGGGCATAACTATACAAAAGCCTTCTTTCTTAAGGACTTCAGTTTATACTGAGTATAAAGTAACACTGAAGCAATATGTCCAATTTTTACACATTTTATTTTGTATCGGAATAGAGTCAATTAACAATGTGATAGTTTCAAGTGGACAGCAGAGTGACTCAGCCATACATATTCATGCATCCATTCTTTTCCCTCTCATCCAGGCTGCCACAGAATATGTCTATTTTAATTGGGAATTTTTTTTAAAAAGATATGGGTTGTCCCTTGTTGGTTAATGACTGTATAGCATCGGGGTTACCTTGATACTTGTGGAATCCTCTTCCCAGTGAAACAGCTGTGACTCTGACTCCCAAGCCTAAAATCCTTCCATGGATGGTGATTGCCCCTATAGACCAGTGAGAGTTCCTTCGTAAAGGGCCACTGATGGTCCAGAATGAGCTCGGGATACTAGGAACAGTGGAAGGAGGCTCTCAAAAGCTGGATTTTTTCCAATTTAACATATCTGTCCTCTGCAGAATAATGCCCTCCTGTAGGCGCCCACCTCATAATCCCCAGAGCTCTGTGACTGTGATACTTAGATGGCGAAAAGGACTTTGCAGATGGAATGGAATTAAAAACACTGAGCCATAAAAACGAACAAAGCTGAGTCAGCTGTGGTGAGGTGGATGCACCCAGAGTCTGTCATCCAGTGCAGTCACTCAGAAGGAGAAGAACAAGCATGTCCTTGTCGGATAAACATGGGGTCTAGAAAAATGGCACTGATGGACTTATGTGCAGGGCAGGAGTAGAAACACAGATGTAGAGATGGACCTGCAGACACAGCCGGGGAAGGAGGGGGTGGGACAGACGGAGAGCGGCGCTGACCTAGACGCCCACGTGTGCATGATGGACAGCTGGTGGGAAGCTGCCCTTTCCCTCCGGGAGCTCAGCTCCGTACTCTGTGACAGCCTGGAGCCTGGGATGGGCGGGGGTGGGAGGGAGGCCCAAGAGGGAGCGGGCATATGTATCCTTGCAGCTGATTCACAGCGTGCAAACCGGTTATCCTCTAATTAATATATATATTTTTAAAATAGGCACCAAGACCAGGGAATTGGCCTGGATTATCCAGGTGAGTCCAGTGTAATCGGCTGAATTCTTAGAAGTGAAAAATCTCTCTCAGTTTTGGCCAAAGGGAGGCAACTGACTGAAGGAGTCAGAGATGTGATGTAGAAAAGACTCGACTCATCTCTCCTGCTTGAAGGTGAGGAGGGGCCACGAGCCAGTGGACGTAAGGAGCCTCTGGAAGCTGGGAAGGTGAGGAAGCAGGCCTCACGGTAGAGCTTACAGAAAGGAAGGCGGCCCTGCCAACATCATCTTCACCCCAGTGAGACCCATGTCTGATCTCTGATCTGCAGAATTATTTGATAATAAAGCTGAGTTACATTAAGCCACCAAAGTCATGGAAATTTTTATGGCAACAACCAAAAACTAATGCAATATTCTTATTCTTTTTTGTGTGTGTGAGATCATGACTTTAGCATTTTTTAAATTTCAAATTTTCTTTTTTCTATGAAATAATAGAAAACGGTACTGTGTGTGCGAGGGGGTTTATTTTCTTACTTTCCAAAATAAAGTGCAATCATCTTTTTATTAGTCCCCTAATCTCTCTCTGCTGCTCCCTCTACTCCCATCTCTCCCTCCCCTCTTTCTTTCCTTTCTTTGCTGCGTTGGTTTCTGCCGTACATACAGGAGACTCGCGGAAAGTAGGCAGGGGCCCCCGCCTCCGGAGCCTCCCCCGGCCCCCATTCCGCATCCGGGTTCTTACCGGAGCAGGCTGAGCCCCTGCGCCCTGCGGCAGCTCCCTCTCCTGTTTCCCGCTCGCTGATGTGCACACTGGGCTTCCCTGGGGCCCGGTGCTAAAGACTCTCCTCCCAAGGCAGGAGACGCAGGTTAGATCCCCGGTTCGGGAAGATCCCCTGGAGGAGATGGCAGCGGCCTTCAGTATTCTTGCCTGGGAAATCCATGGACGGAGGAGCCTGGCTGGCCACAGTCCATGGGGGTGCGGAGAGTCGGGCACGAAGGAGCAGCTAGACAGTGACAACAGTGCTGTATTTCAGCGCTGCTCTCTCAACTCGTCCCACCCTCTCCTGCCCCTGCTGTGCCCCAAGTCCACTCTGTATCTGTGCCTCTTCCTGCCCTGTAGGTAAGTCCATCGGTACCATTTTTCTGGAGTCCGTGTATATGCGTGAGTTTATGATATTTCTCTCCCTGACTTACTTCACTCTGTGAAACAGGCTGAGTCGTCTGCCTCAGAAGCTGTCCCAGACCCTAACTGCTTCCATACCAAGGACACACGCATGGTCCACGCGTGCATTTCTCTGGTGAGCCTTCTGACCCTGTCCAGCTCTCCGCCCCATCTCCCCTCCCGTGACTGTCCTCTGCAATGCACTGTGCTCAGCGCCTCAGTCGTGTCTGAGTTTGTGACCACATGGACTGCAGTCCATGGGCTCCTCCGCCCATGGGATTCTCCAGGCAGGAATACTGGAGTGGGTTGCTCTCCTCCAGGGAATCTTCCTGACCCAGGGATCGAACCCAGGTCTCCCGCATTGCAGGCAGAGTCTTTACCAGCTGAACCACCTGGGAAACCAAGAATGCGGGAGTGAGTAGCCTATCCCTTCTCCAGGGCATCTTTCCGACCTGGGGTTTAAGCTGGGGTCTCCTGCATCGCAGGCCTCAGAGTTACTAGGAATTACAATTCCTCTGGGAGGTCCATGCACCCACTTCCCACCAGGCACCAGCTGAACCAGCATCTCCGGGGAGCGTCTGAAACCTGCATCTTTAGCAGGGGTTGCAGGTGTCAGTGAAGCATGGAACACCGCTCCAGCTGCTCCCAGCTGCTGGCGTGCCTTCTAAGTCTCCTGACCCCACCACCTGTGCCTCTAACCAGGCTCCCTTCTGCCTAGAACTCCCTCCCCAGCTTTGCTTCCCTCCCTGACTTTTTTGGTAGGCACCTCCTCATGCTTTAACTGATATCATTTGATTCCATGTCTTACTTCCTGGGGAACAGTTCCCAGGCCAACCTTTACTCCTCAAATCCTATGGAGCATTCAGCATCAACTATAATGAAGTCACTTGCATACTGCTTTATGATCATCTGTCTTCATCAGCAAGATTTTGCCCTTGAATAGAGAGATTGTACCTTATTCATTTTTCTCCCCAGACGTCCAGTCCAGTGCTGGAGAGGTATCAGATGATAAATAAATTGGCTCGGATGGTTTAAGAACCAGCCTGCAATGCAGGAGACCCGGGGTCAATCCCTGGGTTGGGAAGATCCCCTGGGAAGGGAATGGCAACCCAGTCCATATTCTTGTGTGCAGAGTCCCCTGGACAGAGGAGCCTGGTGGGCTATACAGTCCTTGTGTTCACAAAGAGCCGGGCATGACTGAGCGACTAAAGCTTTCACTTTCACTTTCACTTTCAAATGCTTGTAAATTGACTGAATGGAAGGAAGGATACACTAAATAGTAGAGGCATAAGGCCATGAGGCAGTTCTCTGCTTTCTCCTGTAAGCATCAAGTTCACTTTTTATTAATTGCCTACAGACCCAACTTGGAGAATCTGTCACAAATGTCTGCATGAGAAGAGAAAGCTGGTGTGTGTGTTTTCTGTGTTAGAAATTCTCGCCCTGACAACGTTACCTTCAAAGTGTGTGTGTGTGTGTGTGTGTGTGTGTGTGCGCGTGCTCAGTCGTGTCTGATTCTTTGTGATCCCATGAGTAGCCCACCAAGTGCCTCTGTCCATGGATTTCCCAGGCAAGAACA
Organism: Connochaetes taurinus; assembly: GCA_006408615.1. NCBI lineage: Eukaryota > Metazoa > Chordata > Mammalia > Artiodactyla > Bovidae > Connochaetes > Connochaetes taurinus. Next base: position 13,499 of record SJXO01006081.1, read on the forward strand.
CTGGGGTGCGTTGCCATTTCCTCCTCCAGGGGATCTTCCCGACCTGGGGATCAAACCGTATCTCCTTTGTCTCCTGCACTGGTACGTGGATTCTTTACCACGGAGTCACCGGGGAAGCAAGTGTATCTTACTCATCTAAACACTTCTCAAGAGCAGCCCTCTGGTCCAAGCTTCTGTCCTCTCCGTGGCCTCCCTGCCGTTCCTACAACATGAGGAGCCGTGGGCGGTGACCTCACCGCGTTCTCCGCTTGAGAAGGTCTTGGTGTGTCACGTGTGTGGATCGTGGCTCCGTCCCTCCCAGAGGGGCCGTGCCGACCCAACCTAAAATGTGCTGCTTCCACAAGCTAGTCATTTACTTTGCTTTATTCCAGATGTTCAAGCTGGATTTAGAAAAGGCAGAGGAACCAGAGATCAAATTGCCAACATCCACTGGATCATGGAAAAAGCAAGAGAGTTCCAGAAACACATCTATTTCTGCTTTATTGACTATGCCAAAGCCTTTGACTGTGTGGATCACAATAAACTGTGGAAAATTCTGAAAGAGATGGAAATACCAGACCACCTTACCTGCCTCTTGAGAAATCTGTATGCAGGTCAGGAAGCAACAGTTAGAANGTGAGTCTGAGTGAACTCCAGGAGTTGGTGATGGACAGGGAGGCCTGGCGTGCTGCAATTCATGGGGTCGCAAAGAGTCTGACACGACTGAGCGACTGAACTGAACTGAACTGATTCTTTTCTTTTTGAAGTAGTCATAAAAATGTCTGCTATATATTTAAGTGTTTTTTTAACTGTCTCAACAATTAGAATTTAAGTTTCATGAAGGCAGAAGTTTTGTTGCTTTGATCACTGCGCTTTCCTAGTGCCTGGAGTGTTAGTACCCCAGCACACACTGTAAGTATTCAGCGCGTGCAGTTGACGGTGTCTATAGCAGGCGTTCAGTACACTGAATGCTGGAGGTGTCCAACACCCGTATATGTTGAAGGGTGCAGATGGGCATGGCCGAGTATCCCAAGATAACCAAGCAGCCTCACACAAGACAGGATGCATACGTGTATTCATCATGCCACATCAGACATCTTAAAGTGCATTTTAAAATAATCGTATTTATTTCTTTCTTTGACGGTGCTGTGTCTTCACTGAAGCGTGGGCCTTTCTCTAGGTGAGGCTAGCAGGAGCTGCTCTCCAGCTGCGGGGCCCGGGCCTCTCGTCATGATGATCGTGGGGCTTCTCTTGTTGTAGAACCCGGCTCTGGGGCCCGCGGCCGCCAGCAGGTGAGCACGTGCGCTCAGCACTTGCAGCTCCCAGGCTCTAGAGCTCAGGTTCAGTGGTTGTGACCCACCGGCTTAGTTGCTCCGCAGCATGTGGGAATTTCCTGGATCAGGAACCGAACCCACGTCTCCTGCATTGGCAGGTGGATTCTTAACCAGTGAGCCACCAGGGAAGACCTCTTAAAGGGCGTTTTATCTGCACACCAGCTATGCCTGCGATCACCACGAACTGGATGCATGCTTTGCTTCTCGGTTGTGTGTGTCATTTCCTAGGAAAGCAAGTGACGGTTTCCCCTTGTTTCCTTATGAAAGTGGCCCTGACTCCCTGCTCACTGAAGCCCGGGGAGCACAGCTGAGCTTTGTTGTGGGCAGGGATGTTCCTGGATGCAAATCCAGGTTAGCTCCTCTGGTTCTGCTGCTGAAATCCAATTACACATCAAATAAGCAAAGGGCTGGAGGTGAGCCAGAGACGGCGCTGCCCGGAAACCTTGCTCGCTTGGGCCAGACAGCCGCCCGCTGTTTCCAGCTCCGTCCAGAGCACCCTCTTTGTTTTGAATTCCTGGAGTGGAGCGAGCTGCCCATCTGCAGGATTTGATCCTGGGATTTTCTTTTTTTGACTGCCTAGTAACTGTGATCTCGAGCACAGGGCTTTTTTTCTTAGCTTCGGGCCATTACTGCCTGTGTTATCTTCCTGCCTAGGGGTCTCTGGCTTCTTTTTGCTGATGCCCTAGTGGGATTTCTGAACTCTGATCCATTTCTTTTCTACACCGTGATACTTTTTCCTCTTTTTTTTTTCCCCTTCTGGACTATTCCTGCAGCAACTATAGCCTTAGCTCTTAGACACTGACTTTCTTTCTTTGCTTTTCTGCTTTTCTCTCTGTCTTTGGTGGACCAAATATTTCCTGACTGCAAGAATAGGACACTCCAGAACCTGGTGTCCGAGGCTGCCTGGGTTTCTATTCTGGGCCTCGTGTGTTTGGTTCCCTGCCCTGCTCCTCACATCTCTGAGCCCAGGATGGCACAGTCAGGATGGCACAGTTGGCATACAGCGGCACCTTCTGCGGCTTGTCCACTTGCTGGGCATGAACAGTTCCGGGACATGCTTGAGCTGCCTTTTCAGAGAAGCAACCCTGCCTTTGAAATTATGTTTTAAAAGCTCTCAGATGTCTGGGTCCATATCTCTTTGCTTGAAAAGGAATAAAACGAGAGAAAGAATGTGCTAGATATATCAAAGCAGAACACATCTTTCCTCCCTGGCCGCCCTCCCTGTCTCCAGCTTTCTGTCCACAGGGGCGCAGAGCAGGCATCTGCTTTGAACCAGAGGGGCTGGTGTGACTACGGTCAGTGCGGGGTGCTAGTTGAATGAGCCTGGGCTTTCCGACTTCTCCAAAGTCAGGCTCTGCTCATCCAAATTTGTCCCAGTTTTCTTGGGGCTTTCTTGACTTTAACACTGAAAATCATATATCCTAGGCAAACGGGGATGGCTGGCCATCCAGACAGTTGCGAGTGCCTCCTGTGTGCCAGCCTGCCCCTTAAGAAGCCTCCGGTTCGGTCAGCCCGTCCTTTTCCCAGCCTCATCTGCATTTTTCTCCCTTCTGCTTAGGTAGACCTTTGAAGGTTGCCCTTTTGTCAGCGATTTCACATTCATGCTGGTCTTGGTCGTCCTGAACGTTTGACCCTCTGTTAATCTGATTTTCTTCTCTGACTTGACCTTGGTCTCTCATAGATCCAAAATGAAACTACATTTGGAGTGACAAGAAGGATTGAATGTGGGTAAACCTTAGGGAGGGCACTGACTCACAGAGGAGAGGAGGTACAGATCACAGGGGCAGCCGAGAGGGGCTGTGCCCCGCCCCCATGGCGCAGGGTGAGGATGCCCTCAGATGTGCACAAACGCTGTTAAAAATGTCAGAAGCAGGTGTTTCTTTTTTTTTTCCTTTTTCATTCTGAGCTTCAAGCTCACATGGGCATTCAGCTGAGTCCCTCCCAGGTGCTGAAACAGTCTGTGGGATTTCAGGGGTGATTATCGCTGAATGTGTTGTAAGGCCAGTGCACCTGCCAGGTAGATGTTATGAAAGAGTGTGTGGGGGTGCGGGACCCAAAGAATCGGGGTGAGTTTTTCCTTTACAAGACCTCTTAGAAGCCTATTAAGCCATCAGGAGCCAGTCACAGACCTAAATGCATTCACAGTGTAGTTAACAACACAGTGAGGAAGACTGAACCAGGAACCCTAGCACGATCAGCCGAGAGTTCCAGGTCAGAGAAAGTGTCAGCGCTGCCTGAGGAGCTCCGCCACGGGGTCATCCCTGTCCTGCGACGGGCTCCTACTGAGTCTTCGTGGAGTAAGCTGGATGTCCGGATGTTTAGACTCAGATTTAGATCTTGGCTTAGGTACGTAAGAGAAATGCTTGGTCAGATTCTCTAAAGTGAAAGAGAGTGTGTTCTTTGGTATGGTTCTTTATTCATTAGAAATATGAGTGTTTCCCAGGCCCCGGACAAGCCCTCGGAAGAGAATGGAGAACGGTAACAGCAGAAAGCCAGCGTCCCTGCCCTGAGGGATCTCAAGCTCCCTGGGAGGGTCAGAGACAAATAACTGACAAGTTGAAGTAAAGGCACCAGTGGGATGATGCCGTGAAAGAGAGGGACCAGGGTTTCTGAGAGCAGACAGTGGCAGAATTGGAGCAGGTTGTATGGCTTCCCTGGAAAGCGGAAAACTGGACTCAGATGAGTAATATCGAGCTATGTTCAGGGCCAGTCTGTGCCAGGCGCTGCCAACAGCTTCACTGGCACTTTCCTGATCAATTCTCTCGTATCACATTTGGGAGGTGGGCAGTTATCCTTCCAAACTGCCTTCACTCTAAGAAGAGTATTCCAGCATTGTCTATAGTTGGGGGGGGGGGCAGGCGGGGGGGGGGTCCGTCATTATCAGTTACCTAAGAAGGACTAGTCCCTTAAGATCCCCTACAATGGAGTCAAAGGGGAGCAGAATTTGTCGCGAAACGTGAATCTTTCGTATAGATTCTTTTTTATAATTTCACTTATTTTTGGCTGTGCTGGGCCTATCTGAACTTTTCTCTAGTTGCCGCGAGCAGGGCCTGCTCTCGAGGTTTGTGTGGTGTGGTCTCCTCACGGTGGTGGCTTCTCTTGCTGTGGAGCTCGGCTGCAGACGCCTGCGCTCAGGACTTGCATCTCCCGTGTCTGGAGCACAGGCTGGATGCTTGGGGCACACGGGCCTGGTTTACCGCCGCACATGGGATCTTCGTGGATCAGGGATCAAAGCCGTGTCTGTTGTTTCTCTCCTATTAATCTTTTATTACAAAGGAGTCTAAACTTAGGACTTGGAAAGGTACTAGTAGGGGTTTCCTGGTTTTCCTTCCCACAGAGCTTCTCTCTTGGACCTCTATAACCTTGCCTAGAGATTCTGCAAAAGTTGTTGCTGTTCAGTTGCCAAGTCATGTCCAACTCTTTGTGATCTCATAGACTGCAGCATGCCAGGCTTCTCTGTCCTCCTATATCTCTAGGAGTTTGCTCAGAATCATGTCCATTGAGTCCGTGATGCCATCCAACCATCTCATCCTCTGTCGTCCCCTTCTCCTCCTGCCTTCAATCTTTCCCAGCATCAGGGTCTTTTCCAATGAGTCAGCTTTTCCCATCAGGTGGCCAAAGTACTGGAGTTTCGGCTTCAGCATCAGTTCTTCCAATGAATATTCAGGACTGATTTCCTTTAGGATGGACTGGTTGGATCTCCTTGCAGTCCAAGGGACTCTTGAGTCTTTTCCAACACCACAGTTCTTTGGTGCTCAGGCTTCTTTATGATCTGCAAAAGTACAAGTCCTGCAAAGAGTAAAGCTCAGATGTTACTTGAATGAATTTATTTATCCTCAATATACAGAGTAGAAAATTTGGCCTAGAGATGTCAGGCAGTGTGCCTATCGCTAGTTAGAGGCAGAGGCAAGGTTAGAGCTGAGCTGTCTGACTCTTGGCATCCTCCCAGGGAGGAAGAGGGGTGTGTGCAGGTCTGAGGGTGCAGCGAGCGCACAAGCTCGTTCTGCATGGCTCGCTGGCTCGCGGCCTTGAACGTGTGTCCGGGAAGGGCCACTGCCACAGTGCTGCCTCAGGGGCCTGTATGTTGCCCCTAAAAGCAGAATCCAGGGAAGGCCCACCTCCTTCTCAGGAGAAGGTAGAGAGGGGCTGCAAGACATCAAACCTGGCCCCTCAAGACCGTCTGTCCTGCTGATAAAGCTACAGACAGGCGTGTCCAGCCTCCTGACCCAGACCTGACATCCCCGGCGCCAGCAGTGCCTGCGCACCCACAGTCCTCCTGGGAATATCAGCAGCGCCTCCTGAGAGCTGCGTGGCGCCAGGGACATTCATACAGCACAGGCACAAAAGCTTGAAGCCTTGAGGCTTCGCTCACCCGGACTGAATTAAATGCTTTAAGTGACTTTGGGGCTACTTAGAGAAAACAGTTTACGTAAGTTGCTGTGCTATTGGAGGAGAGTGGGGAGGGTGGTTAAGCTTTTTTTCTTTTAAACTTTCTCTTCCCTTTAGCCTGACAGCTGCAGAGGCCTCCAAGAGGCCAACCCTGTTGATGAATCCCATGTGTAAGTTTGCCGACTCCAGCTGCGCTGACTCAGGCTGCTCAAGGCTTCCCCGGCCCCACGTGCCGGGAAACGCCCTGGGAGGGCGGGGCGGCGCAGGCGGCCTCTGTGTTCAGGCTTCTGGGCCCTGCAGTGCCGCGGTCACTCCAGCTGCTTAATTGCTAAAAGCATTCAAGGTCTGGCTGAAGAACTGGGCAGTGCTCAGAAGTTCGTCCTCCCATACTTCGATGAAAATGGACCCTAGAGGACGGAGATGACAGCACACAACAATTACACACACACGCGTGCGTACATACAGCACACATATGCATGAACACGCACACACAACACATACATGTATAGCATGCATACACAGAGACATGCAAACACAGATGCATGTACATACAGACATGCGTGCATATATACACATACGTAAGATTGTGGGGAGACATATCAGTAACCTCAGATGTGCAGATGACAACACCCCTATGGCAGAGAGCAAAGAGGAACTAAGCCTCTTAATGAGGGTGAAAGAGGAGAGTGACAAAGTTGGCTTAAAGCTCAACATTCAGAAAACTAAGATCATGGCATCCGGTCCCATCACTTCATGGCAAATGGATGGAGAAATAATGGAAAGAGTGAGAGAATTTATTTCTGGGGCTCCAAAATCACTGCAAATGTTGATTGCAGCCGTGAAATTAAAAGACATTTGCTCCTTGGAGGGAAAGTTATGACCCACCTAGACAGCATATTGAAAAGCAGAGACATTACTTTGCCAACAAAGGTCTGTCTAGTCAAGGCTATGGTTTTCCCAGTAGTCATGTATGGATGTGAGAGTTGGACTGTGAAGAAGGCTGAGTGCCGAAGAATTGATGCTTTTGAACTGTGGTGTTGGAGAAGACTCTTGAGAGTCCCTTGGACTGCAAGGAGATCCAACCTGTCCATCCTAAGGGAAATCAGTCCTGAATATTCATTGGAAGGACTGATGCTGAAGCTGAAGCTCCAATACTTTGGCCACGTGATGCAAGCAACCAACTCATTGGAAAAGACTCTGATGCTGGGAAAGATTGAAGGCAGGAGGAGAAGGGGATGACAGAGGATAAGATGATTGGATGGCATCACTGACTCCATGGACATGGGTTTGGGTAAACTTTGGGAGTTGATGATGTACAGGGAGGCCTGGCGTGCTGCAGTCCATGGGGTCACAAAGAGTCACACATGACTGAGCGACTGAACTGATATATTTATTTATTTTATCTAGCTTGGTTTTATTGTTAGTTTTGAAGAGGTGATATGTGTATAAGATAAATATTCCAAATGGACTTGATTATTTTTCACATTAGGATTCACTCTCCTGCCTTCCCTCCCATCACACCCAGTTTTCTAGAGATAACAACATGGTGAATTTCTTCTAAATTTTTCCAGAAATATGTATTTATCTAAAACATATTTTCCCATTCTCTAATGTACATTTTTATGCACATATAGTAGCTGCTGCTGCTGCTGCTAAGTTGCTTCAGTCATGTCCAACTCTGCGACCCCATAGATGGCAGCCCACCAGGCTCCCCCATCCCTGGGACTCTCCGGGCAAGAACACTGGAGTGGGCTGCCATTTCCTTCTCCACATATAGTAGCATGTAGACATAATTATACACCTGGATTTTTGAATTTGATAGTATACCTTTGAAATATTCCACTTCAGTGATGATGGCAATGATGGCGGTGATGACACAGCATGTGTCCCCACACATATGACGACTTTGTAAATCTGATGCAACTCTGAGTTTTAATCCTTGCAACCATCCTTACTGTAGCTCTGACTCCATTCCCCAAACCATTCTGCAACATCGGCTCTCAGCCTGAAATCACGGCCTCTCACTTAGGGGGTGCCTTATTCTTTTTAAGGGGTGCATAATTTTCCTTTAAACAGATATATATCCCATTGACATATCTTGTGTACTGTTAATGATGTCTTAGGTTTATTTATCCTTTTTTTTGCTATTGCAAGCAGTGTCTCAATCTTTCAATACTTCACTGCATACCTTTGAACTTGTGCTTTGTGTACATATTTGTAATATCAATTAATCAATTTGTAATAGCTGTTTTTTAAACACCGATGCTGATTTTCTTCTTACTGAGAGGAGAAATGGAGAGGACTTAGAGAAATAGGCATTTCATGTATCTATACTCTTGCAACAAATTCATGGCCCCATGAAGTCCAAGGGCTCATTAATTATTTGTTAAGTGAATTAAATAAGCAAAAGCTGCCATTTTTGAATTACATACAATATATAAAATACTTTGATTTACTAGATGTCATTAAATGTATAGAAGCATTACCCTTATCTATACATCAGGAAAGAAGACACACAGTCTGAAAGATACGAAGGCGCAGTGTCGTCTTTGACGTTCAGCTCCTTGGAACCCGGATCTATACAATGCTTCTTCTAGATCCACTCTCAGGATCTGACTCAGGGACTCCCCTTTGTCTCCACTTGCATAGGATGAATGCTGATTTGCAAGAAAAAGTATTGGACACAAGAATCAACAAGACTGAAATGATACCTAACATGCCTTAAATGCTTATTGCATGAGACCTGTTCTCAAGCTTACTGAGGACAGTCATGCTAGGAGGCTCAGTCTACTGCTGTTGCCGTTTTAGATTAGAAAAAGGAAAGTGAAGCTAAGCAAATTTAGTAACTTGCCTAGTATTACAGGAACTAGTAAGGAAGACTCACCTCCAGATGGGACTGTCTCTAGAGCCCCAAAGTCTTAAATGTTACTTCTCTACTGGAAATTAAAATAAATATGACACAGATACCTTTGAAGACCTTGAAGATAACATGGATTGTTTGTGCTGAATCCCAAAGGCATCTGTATTTCCCACAGTTTCCTGACCTTTATTTTCAAAATTCTTCACTATTCCTCCTGAGGAATCTGTCTCAGCTTCTACTGTAATATGAGCTCTCCTATAGTGACTATTCAATTGTTTAATAAATATCTGTATTTTTTAAGTGACAAACTCACCAGAATTGGCCATTACTTAATAATCACAAACACCAAGCTTATGAATATTCCATGCTCACTCATTTCTGCTGAGACTGTAAGCAACCCACACTTCTAATAGCTACGGATTATGCAGAGAACAATGGAAAGCATATGTTTTGTGTGTTTTCTTTAACAATTTGATGATGGAAGAACACCTGGCGGTGTTGGAGATAATGTAAGAAATGGTCGCCTTTTGTCGTTTGAGTGCTTGAAATAAAAATCTCAAATGGCAACTTGTAATCCAAACCACAGCAATTATAGAAGACTATATAAAAAGGTAAACATTTGAAATTCATAAATCTAAATGAGTCTATCTGCAAGTAAGTAAACTTTATTCAGTTTTCCGCAGCAACTACCCATCAACGCCCTCACCCAAAATACCGCAGACGCAGACGTGCTCAAATGTTAAAAAGTTTCAAGTTTGGGATTCAGTTGTTTCTTCGTTGTCTCCTCCTTTGTTTCTATCAGTTAATAGTGGAGTTGTGATGTGAGAGAGCAGAGCACAGCTGAAAGCAAGTGCAGAACAGGGGGCCTGTGAAGGATGGGGGTACAGGAAAGGTTCCTCCAAGAAGAGTGTTTAAACCTGATGGCGGGATCCCAAGGAGGCTACTTGGCAGGAAGGCAGGGTGTGGAGGAGGTGACAGACACGGGAATAGCCCATGGGAGAAGCAGGGCACTTTCTTGAAGCTGGAGAGACCCAGGGAGGTGATCAGTTAAGTTCAGTCGCTCAGTCGTGTCAGACTCTTTGCGACCCCATGGACTGCATGGGCAGGAGCCAGATCCTGCAGAGACAAACAGACCATGAATAACAAAGAATGTGAAATTATTTGTTCTCAGTTCAGTTCAGTTCAGTCGCTCAGTCGTGTCCGACTCTTTATGACCCCATGAATCACAGCACGCCAGGCCTCCCTGTCCAACACCAACTCCCAGAGTTCACTCAAGATCACGTCCATCGAGTCGGTGATGCCATCCAGCCATCTCATCCTCTGTCGTCCCCTTCTCCTCCTGCCCCCAATCCCTCCCAGCATCAGTCTTTTCCAATGAGTCAACTCTTCGCATGAGGTGGCCAAAGTACTGGAGTTTCAGCTTTAGCATCATTCCTTCCAAAGAAATCCCAGGGCTGATCTCCTTCAGAATGGACTGGTTGGATCTCCTTGCAGTCCAAGGGACTCTCAAGAGTCTTCTCCAACACCACAGTTCAAAAGCATCAATTCTTCGGCGCTCAGCTTTCTTCACAGGCCAACTCTCACATCCATACATGACCACAGGAAAAACCATAGCCTTGACTAGA
>SJXO01006081.1:26769-57033 GCA_006408615.1 Connochaetes taurinus
TTTCTTTCTGGCTTACTTCACTCTGTATAATAGGCTCCACTTTCATCCACCTCATTGGAACTGATTCAAATGTATTCTTTTTAATGACTGAGTAATACTCCATTGTGTATATGTACCACAGCTTTCTTATCCATTCACCTGCTGATGGACATCTAGGTTGCTTCCATGTCCTGGCTACTATAAACAGTGCTGCGATGAACATTGGGGTACATGTGTCTCTTTCAGTTCTGGTTTCCTCAGTGTGTATGCCCAGAAATGACAACACAGAAATACAAAGGATCATAAGTGATATTGGCCTGTAGTTTTCTTTTTCTGTGGCATCTTTGTCAGGTTTTGGTATTAGGTTGATGGTGGCCTCATAGAATGAGTTTGGAAGTTTACCTTCCTCTGCAATTTTCTGGAAGGGTTTGAGTAGGATAGGTGTTAGCTCATCTCTAAATTTTTGGTAGAATTCAGCTGTGAAGCTGTCTGGCCCTGGTCTTTTGTTTGCTGGAAGATTTCTGATTACAGTTTCAATTTCTGTGCTTGTGATGGGTCTGTTAAGATTCTGTATTTCCTCCTGGTTCAGTTTTGGAAAGTTGTGCTTTTCTAAGAATTTGCCCATTTCTTCCAAGTTGTCCATTTTATTGGCATATAGTTGCTGGTGATCCTGAGAGATGAGCTAACACCTATCCTACTCAAACCCTTCCAGAAAATTGCAGAGGAAGGTAAACTTCCAAACTCATTCTATGAGGCCACCATCAACCTAATACCAAAACCTGACAAAGATGCCACAGAAAAAGAAAACTACAGGCCAATATCACCTATGATCCTTTGTATTTCTGTGTTGTCATTTCTGGGCATACACACTGAGGAAACCAGAACTGAAAGAGACACATGTACCCCAATGTTCATCGCAGCACTGTTTATAGTAGCCAGGACATGGAAGCAACCTAGATGTCCATCAGCAGGTGAATGGATAAGAAAGCTGTGGTACATATACACAATGGAGTATTACTCAGTCATTAAAAAGAATACATTTGAATCAGTTCCAATGAGGTGGATGAAAGTGGAGCCTATTATACAGAGTGAAGTAAGCCAGAAAGAAAAACACCAATACAGTATTGTAATGCATATATATGGAATTTAGAAAGATGGTAGCGATAACCCTATATGCAAGACAGCAAAAGAGACACAGATGTATAGAACAGGCTTTTGGACTCTGTGGGAGAGGGAAAGGATGGGATGGTTTGGGAGAATGGCGTTGAAATGTGTATATTATCATATGTGAAACAGATCGCCAGTCCAGGTTCGATACATGATACAGGGTGCTCAGGGCTGGTGCACTGGGATGACCCATAGGGATGGGATGGGGAGGGAGGTGGGAGGAGGTTTAGGATGGGGAACACATGTATACCCATGGGGATTCATGTCAGTGTATGGCAAAACCACCTCAATATTGTAAAGTAATTATCATCCAATTAAAATAGATAAACTTATATTTAAAAAATAAAATTAAAAGTTAAAAAAAAAAAAAAAAAACTAAGAATGTGAACATCTGCCCAGGAACAGTCACAAGCCACTGAAGTGTGGAAAATCTGGGGAGAGACACGATCTGAGCCCTGTTTATAAAGATCTTGATTGTTCCAGCTGCTAGGTGCTGAGTGAGAGATGGAGAGAGGAGGGGGGTTTAGGGCACAGTTGCCTTAGTCCAGGCATGTATGATGGTAATGCTGGTCTGAAGGGCTGGATCAGAAGGATGAAAGTGAGCTGGAGAGATGTGCTTGGACTTGAGAGCAATTGTGGACGTGAAATACACAAGGGAGAGTGATGGATTAGATGTTGGCAGTGAAAAGAGGGTGGAGAAGTCAATGGCACCCCACTCCAGTACTCTTGCCTGGAAAATCCCAAGGATGGAGGAGCCTGGTAGGCTGCAGTCCACGGGGTTGCACAGAGTCGGACATGACTGAAGTGACTTAGCAGCAGCAACAGCAGCAGCAGTGAAAAGAGGGAGTGTCAAGAGTGACTTGGAGATGATGATTCTGCAGCCTGGGGAGACTGTAAGCTCTGTTTCAGACTTCATAACATTATTTCAAAATTCCCTATTTCCTGGGAATTTGTAGCAAGAAGAGAAAAGCATGTATACAAAGGACCACTTCCAAACTGTGCTTCACAATGCCAAACTTTTTAACCACATCGCTGTGGCAAAGGTCACTCTTCCTGTTAAGGTCACCACTCTATCCCCAGTGGCTGCTGTGATGCCTGGGCATATGGCAGGTCCCCAGTAACGAGTCTGTTAGAGCAGATGAGCCATGTTCCAGTCTGGCACATAAGAGTCCTGGGGAGGAGGCTGTCCTTCCCTCCCCTATCTTTATTTCTTTCTGAACTTGCACCTAAGTTTCTCATTTATGGACTGTTTTATGGAGCCAGGTAAACTGATACTAAAGTTCATATGGAAAAACTAGTATATAAGCAGAGCCAGGAAAAAATAAACTTTGAAAAGTGAAAAGCTCTGATGAGGGCTACCTAGCAAACATTAAAACATACTACACAGCTTCTATGAGTCAATCAGCATGGGATGGATACGTAGATAGGCTGATAGAGCAGTGAGTGGGGCTTCCCAGGTAGCACAGCGGTAAAGGTCCACCTGCCAATGCAGAGACACCAGAGACATGGGTGTGATCCCTGGCTCAGGAAGACCCCTTGAAGGAGGAAGTGGCAGCCCACTCCAGTACTCTTGCCTGGAGAGTCCCAGGGACAGAGGAGCCTGGGGGTTACAGTCCATGGGGTCAGACATGACTGAGCAACTGAACAGACACTCACAGACCAGTGAAACAGAAGAGAAAGCCTAGCATAGTCCAAGATCTTTATGAAAATTTAGAATGTAATGAAGGTAGCATCTCAAAGCATTGAGATAAAGAATGGCTTTTTAATAAATGATATTGGGAAAACTGAGTAGCCATCTGGAAAATTGTAAAATTGGGTCCATATTTCACACCATAAGAAAACACTCCAAAAAGATCAGGGGTCTAGACTAAAAATGTGAAACTATGAAAGTACTTGAAGAAAACATGAGTAAATTCCACTTCAGCCATACTGGAGAGAAAGCCTTCCAACTGTGACTTCAAATCCAAAAGTAAGACAAGAAAAGATTGATAAATGTACTACAGTAAGAGAAAGAAGTTACATGGGGGGGACCCAACAATAACATACATGAAATCAAAAGATCACTAAACCCATAAGACACTGTGTATAAAATACATCCCAACAATGTCTCCAGTAGATTAAAATCTCCCAGAAATTGAGACACAAAGGGGCAAACAGCTGATATTTTTAAATTTCAAAGAACAGGGACAGGGTTCTTTGGTCTAGTGTTTAGGACTGGACACTTTCAACACCAGGGCCCGAGTTCAGTCCCTGGTCTGGCGACTGAGCTCCCACAGGCTACGAAGCCTGGCCACAAAGACTGCTCTGGAAGGTGCGAAGGACGAGTCACTCAAAACTGTGCTGCTCAGTCACCTCAGTCGGGCCCAGCCCTTGGCGACCCTGTGGGCTGTAGCCTACGAGGCTCCGCTGTCAGCGAGATTCTCTGGGCAAGAACTCTGGAGTGGGCTGCCACGCTCTCCTCCTCACGCATGATTAGAAAAACGAGAGTTCATCACCTTCACAGCGGCACCAATTCAACAGTACATTCTGTTGGTGAGTTTGTGGGAGACAGGAGCTCTCAGACATTGCTGTGGGATTCTGATGGGGAATTGGGCAAAATCTGACAAAACTACACACACGTGTGCCTTTGGCCCCACAGGCCCTCTTCTGGAAGGATGCTCTGAAGGTGCAGGCCCAACAAGATGGACACATTACTGCACTGTCTGTAACTGCAAGCTTTGGGAGAAAACCTAAATGTCCATCCATAAGAGAGGCGTCAACAAATGGTATGCGTCCACAGACATGGAGTGTTGTACAACTGTAAGGAGAGGGAGGGCAAGTTCTGCAGTTTGATTTAGAGAGATTTCCAGAAAATGCTGTGAAGTAACGAGAGCCTAGTTCAGAAAAACACCTGTAGTGTATTCTTCAAGTAATTAAAAAAAAAAGGCTTTCAAATATGCACAGATCTGCTCATTTGTGCACAGGAAATGCAGGATGGATAAATAAGAAACTAAACAGATCCTCCAGGGGGCGAGTGAGGAAAGGGTGGAAAGAAGTTGAAAATGGGAGCAAAGCAACAGGAAAGAAAGGAGAGACGCTTCTGAGGAGGCTCTGGTCTTCGACGCTCAGAACCAGCACCACAAAATACACACACCCACAAAAACACATAAGCAAAACATCTGTTTATAAGCAAAGCCAAGCAGGATGTGAGGGGAACTCAAATCTGGGGTATAAGTGGTAATACATGAATGTGGGTGTGTCACAAATGAAGGGATGGAAGAAGGAGCAACACAAGTTACTTTGGGAAAGAGAATTTTAAGTGGATATTATAAGGCCCACGGAAAATAAGAACTGTTTTAATGCTGGTCTTGACTTTGTAAATCTGTTTCTCATGGAAGAATGTGTGAGCAATTCTAAACTACTTTCTTTTGTGTATATGAGAATAAAAAAATGTATGTGAAGCGATGGATGTTAACCAAACTTATTGTGATGGCCAATTCACATTATATATATATATATAGGAAGTTACTTAACAGTACACCTTAAACTAATACAATATCATATGTCAGTTATATCTAAGGGGTGTGTCTATTGTGGTTTTAGAAACTAGATTGGCGAGACTAAGAGAAAACTGAGACAGAAGTAAAAATATGAATACCAACCTCAGTATTTCAACTTTATCTATAATCTGAGAAGCTATTTTTTCCCCACTGTGTACCATTTCCTACTAACTTCACAAATAGGCATTCAATAAATGTATTTGTTATAAGAGAAAAAAGGAGCAGATATTATTTAGAAAAAAGAAACTTGGGATGATTGAAAAGGAAATGTGGATTCTCACAGTAGTTGGCATGACCTTGGAGTTGACAATCTTCCTGTAAAGACAGACAGTAGGCTGTGTGGACCAACATGCAAAATCAAGGACTCTATTAGGTACTTTCATCAAAAGAGAGAAGACAGATTTTGACAAGTCTTGGGCGAATTTCAAAATGTTAAAAAATAAATTTATTCTTATTAAATAGCAAAAGGTTATTATTATATTAAAATATACACATATAATTTTTATAATACTCAGCTAATCATTACAAGAATAAAATTCTTGTTTGTGAGATAGCATTAATTGATGTTCAAAGTCAGTGTCCCCAGTTACACTCCAATTAAAAAATAAATTTTAAAAGTGAGCAATGAAACTTAAAAATGATAAAACAGTCAGTGTCCCCATCATCATAGAGATTGCAAGTGGGCATCTGTAAAAATAAGTTATCAGTTCACCGAAAACAGGTAGCTAGGAGGATTGTTCCCCAGGGCATAGCTTGCCAGCCCCTGACCTGGCCCGGGCCGCCCAGTCCAACTTCACCTCTGCCATCCATTCCTCTGCTCACTCTGTTCACGACCCAGCAGCTTTCTTTTCATCCCTCCAGCCCCTCAGGTTTCCCCCTGCTGCTGGGGGTGGAGGGGTCCTGACCCTTCCTGTTGCCTCTGCCAGATACAGTCCCCAGCTCTGCACTTAATGAGTCATAGTAGCTAGGAGAATTGTTCCCCAGGGCATAGCTTGCCAGCCCCTGACCTGGCCCGGGCCGCCCAGTCCAACTTCACCTCTGCCATCCATTCCTCTGCTCACTCTGTTCACGACCCAGCAGCTTTCTTTTCATCCCTCCAGCCCCTCAGGTTTCCCCCTGCTGCTGGGGGTGGAGGGGTCCTGACCCTTCCTGTTGCCTCTGCCAGATACAGTCCCCAGCTCTGCACTTAATGAGTCATGTCATTTAAATCTAAGTTCAAATGCCAGTTCCTTAGGGAGGCTCACTCTGATCACCCCATCTAAGAGACCAGTCCCCAACTCAACCACGTTCTGTTGCCTGAGTTGGAGTCTTTATAGTCGCATCGGTCTACAACGCCGTGTTTATGTATTTGTAGTCGCATCGATCTACAATGCCATGTTTATGTATCTGTAGCCGCGTCGTCTACAACGCCATGTTTATGTATTTGTTAGAAGGGTTTCCTGTCTACACCTCTAGCTTAAAGTCCATGACACAGAGGGTTAACACTTGGTTCCAGCTAATGAATTCACCATTGTTTGGCATGTAGTGACTTCCTAATAAACACTTGAATCAATAATGATTGCAAACAGGAAAAGGGGATTCCTGTAGCCCACATATCGCATGTGCAGGACAACGACAGCTGGGCAGGAAAGACGCAGCAGTCACGGTGGTGGTTTCAGATGTGAAAAATGTCCCTGCTGTTTTGTTCGGATCCTGAGAGAAAGTGGTATAACCTTGTAATTCCTTGGTAAGAACATCCATTCCGCAATTGTCGTTACCTTAGTTTAGGTCTGGAATCACTGCTGATGGTTTGCCTAGCTAATGGTTCACTTAGCTTACACCTTGACCACTGGAAGCAAATGAACATTGGATGAGATAGGCATTCACACAAACTGGCCTGCATTCCATGAGAACTACAAAAATAGCACAATGAAACATTCATACTTAAAATGGCATGACTCTACAACTCCCCAAGTAATCAGCGTTTTCAGAGTCATATGTTAGTCACTTTGTTGCTGTCCAGTTGGTAAGCTGTGTCCAACTCTTTTGGGCCCTGTGGACTGCGGCGCCCCGTGGACTGCGGCACGCCGTGGACTGCAGCGCGCCAAGCTCCCCCGTCCTTCACTGTCTCCTGGAGTTCTGCTCAGATTCGTGTCCACTGAGGTGGCGGCGCTATCTGACCGCCTCATCTCTGCCACCCCCTTCTCCTATTCCTTCCGTCTTTGTCAGCAGCAGGGTCTTTACCAAGAGTCGACTCTGCATCAGGTGGCCAAAGTATTGGAGCTTCGGCAGCGGTCCTTTCAGTGGATATTCAGGGTTGACTCACTAGGCAGTCATTAGCTGGGAAGATGTGACTCAGTAGGTAGAAAAGTTTATAAGATCATATGTTGGTAGCCAGTGTCTCTGAGAATAAAAGATTTCCTATTCTAAATGGAATGGTATTCTAAGTGGAGATGGTAAAATGCAAATGACTGAGTATCAAATTTTAGTATAAAAGCTGCTGGGTATACAGAGAAATGAGAAGGAAAAGGGAAGCTGGAATTAGAAGATTCTAAAATTATAATTGTCATAAGCTTAGGGGAGAAAATTAGCCATTTTACCAGACACTGCAGTGCGGAGAAAGCTTGTAAACTAGATTTATGGGAAAGCAACCTCAACATAGACAAAAAATAAACACAAAAGGACAAAGGCAAGCACTGCTTGTAACTAACCTTGGAGAGATCAGCTCTTTGATGGATTAAGTAGCCGACCTGGAGTACATGTCTGTCTAGTGATGATTAACTACTGAACCGAAAACAAATTTATGTATAGTTTAGGACACCCATTTGCAAGAGCAACACATACTAAAACTTTTATGGATTTATGGAATAACCCTTTATATGAAAGGCAAATAAGGAAAACTTTTGCTTCCCGTCAATGAAATCAGTGGGGATGGTTCAAAATCGTTAGACAGCTTGCTTTCTTTCAAAATCTTATGAATAGTTTAAAAATGGTTTCATAAATACCAAAAATAAGACAATATCATCTACAATCCAATTTCCCTACTATCCAACTGACTTCATTGCCTGGGCAATGCTCTTCTCCTTGTTTTATGCATGTAAAATATTAGACAGTTATGGTAATAGCTATCAAAAATAATCTTATATTCTGTATATTCATGCTGTATCACAGACATTCTTATGTTGCTGTATGGTCTTTATTGTTCTCATTTTTTTATGGCAACTGAAGAATCCATATCACCAATGCATGACTGTTCGTTTTTGTATTTTTTCCTAATTTTTCTTTATTAAAATATTATTGAAGTTTTATATTGTTTTTGAAGGGGGGAAAACATTTTAAATTTATTGTTTTATTTCAGACTCGTTTGAAAGTAAAATCAACACAAGAAGAGAATTACTCGCAAAAGTTGTTCTGAAAACACCCATGTTTTATTTATGTGCATCTTCAATTTCATGTCATAAAAAAGTATAGAGAGAACAGTGCATTCTGTACGTTCCATTAACATTATGCCCAACACACTCCGCTTCTATCCAGTGATAGTCTGGACCCTCTCTACACACACTGTGCCTCACTCAGCTGTTTTCTTCGGGTGATTCTCTGGGCTCTGAGACCAGTGCTTTAATGGCCTTGTGTCCTGGTGTGTTACCTGCCTCCCCCGCCGAAATGCAAGTGGGCGAGGGCAGGGACCTGGCCTGCCTGCTGCCATCTCTGCAAGGCTGCGGTGGTGCCAGACGCAGACGGGTCCTCCGTCAGTAACTGGGTGAATGCGTAAGTGAAGTTACAGGGGCTGCAGAGTCAGTGTAGAGCCAAGTTTTTGTTTGTTGGTTTTTTGTTTTTAATGTTTATTGGGGTTAGTTTATTAGCGTCTGCTATACAGCAAAGTGAATCAATTATATGTACATATATGTGTATATATAAAAGCTGAGCACCAAAGAATTGATGCTTTTGAACTGCGGTGTTGGAGAAGACTCTTGAGAGTCCCTTGGACAGCAAGGAAATCCAACCAGTCCATCGTAAAGGAAATCAGTCCTGAATATTCACTGGAAGGTCTGAGGCTGAAGCTGAAGCTCCAATAGCTTGACCACCTGATGTGAAGAGTTGACTCATTGGAAAAGACCCTGATGCTGGGAAAGGTTGAGGGCAGGAGGAGAAGGGGATGACAGAGGATGAGACGGTTGGATGGCATCACCAACTCAATGGACATGAGTTTGGGTGGACTCCAGGAGTTGGTGATGGATAGGGAGGCTTGGCGTGCTGTGGTCCACGGGATCGCAAAGAGTCAGACACAACTTTGTGACTGAACTGAACTGGTATATATATCCCCACCCCTTTTTAGCTTCTTTTCCCATGTTGGTCACTGCAGATTGTTGAGAAGAGTCCCCTGTGCAGCGTCTCGTGTTGAATCCCAGACCTCTGGCTCCAGAGCTGTTCTCTGACAAACCCAGTGGGAGGGTGACCCCCGTGCCACCTTCCTTTCTGCTGTTCCCTCAATGACATAGTGTGTGTTTCTTAAAAGGTCTATAACTTCTTGCGGTTTCAAGGGACTCTACAGTAAATCTTCCCAGCCCCTCCAGAAAAAGGGAAATTTAGATTCCCAATATCTTGCAACTAAGAGCAGTCTATAGATGCTTAACTGTTCTCAACTATAAATATCATGAAATATTATTTTATGACATTGTTTTATAATATAGTGTTGTGAGCTTTGAAGTCACTTGGCAGATGACATAATATCAATTCTGTGAATTCCCAGCTGCATAACCTTGTACAGATCACTTCCTTCTTTCTCCCTAAGGTTTCTTTTCTGCAAAATGGGGGAAAATAATAATGCTCTTTCAGATGTTTGTGGTGAGAACTGAGGATTAGGTAAATTGATATAAAAACAGCTATCCAACTCTAAGTCTTGCATTTGCTTACATTTGGGGTACTGATTTTGTATGTAGAAATCATATAATGGTCATTCTTTTTTTTTTTTTTGCAAATCTAATTAACTTTCCACTTGTGGAATTAAAATACTGGAGTTCACAAAGGATTTCCTTTACATAAATCGGACACATTCAAGGCTATTCTTTGACTGTTCCTCTCATTTGCATTACACTCTGTGTCTTGCCTGGAAGACAGAAGGATGACCAATATTTTGGTGGAAATGGTGCATAACTGTGGCTTTGAACATGCAAATGCATCATTCATGAGAATGTCATTCATCATGCGTGCTCAGCAGGGGTGTAGGGGTGTGGGTGTTAAGTGCTGCTGCTTTTGACTAGAAAAACCCCGGGGGCCAAATTATGTAAATTCCTATTGCACTCAGGATAGTATCCTGCCAACCAGTGGACATAATAAATGTTGTTGATGCTGTAATGAAGATGCTTAAGTTTCTGATAAAATGACTTCTTTCTTCAGATGATTGCTTTAGGACCAAAGGCTTTCCTTGAAGGTGAAGGGGATTTATGTTTTTACCTAGACTCATAAATTAAGTGCAAAAAAAAAAACCACGCATGGCACAGACACTTCTGTCAGATGTAGGGGCGTTCATAGGCTGTAGCACATTCTTTCTCACAGGCAGCACCTGCTAGAAATCTCTCAGTAAGAAACATGACTGTTAGTAAGTCTTACTTTTAGTAAGAAACACTGACTCTGTGCCCACCTTTTCAGATTTTTTTTTTCTTTTCTTCCAAATACTTGTCAAGTAATGAGGGGCTGGTAAAATCGTCACATGTAATTTTGGTCAAGAAGATAATCCATTCTGTATGGATATAATCCCATACCAAAGGTTAAAAATGTCATCTACAATAGCTTCACTATAGACAGGGTGGCCAGGATCAGCTCTGCTGCAGTAACATGCTTCAGAACCTCAGCGGTTTAACCATATTTCCTACCCAAGCAAATTTCATTCTAGTCTGTATCTCTTCACGGCCACTGCCTTGAAATGCTGATTCAGAGATTCAGACCCTTCTGTCTTTTGAGCCCAACATCTCTTCATTTGTGTTCACTAGAGGGGGGAAGATGGAGCCTATAGGATTCGCGTCCGTTCTGTGGTGCCTTGGTTTATTGACAACCACAGAACAAAGCTGTGGTCTTAATGCCCCAGCTAACCTCAAGAAAAGTGGAAAAGGCTGGGGGGGGGGTGTCACAAATATTTATGATCCTTAAGAGTATAAAGACACAGTTATCAAAACATATTCTGAGAGATATCAGGGCTATAAGATATTCTGAGGGCCTTCCCAGGTGGCTTGGTGGTAAAGAATCTGCCTGCCAAAGCAGGAGGCCCAGGAAATGCAGGTTCAATCCCTGGGTTGGAAGATCCTCTGAAGAAGGCAATGGCAACTTACTTCAGAATTCTTGCCTGGAGAATCCTATGGATAAAGGAGCCAGGCAGGGTACAGTCCATGGGGTTGCAAAGAGTTGGAAAAAAAATTTTAAAGACCAGAGGCATCCAGTTAACTAAGACCCTATTGCTAATGTGAGCCTCTAATTTCCCTACTTAGAAATTCTCAATGCACATTAGGCTGTTGCCAACTCTGAGAAACCATTCTACAAACAGGCACGGTTATCTTTGTTTAATGCAGTTTTATTTTTCAAACTCGACTGACTATAGAATAATTCTTTTCACAACACCCATGAACCTAATGTCCCACTGAACTCACTTTAGGCAAATATTCCATTAGGCATCCTGAAATACTAGAGTGCAAAGCCTAATGGGCATTTTATACATATTTATTGCCAGAATATTACATGAATGAATGCAGAGTCACTTTTCAGAGTCAGGGACACCCACTGAATCAAACTTTTCCAGAACCGAAGTTTTATCTGACACCAGCCCTAAAGTTGAAAAATAAGAACCCTAGGTCAGGCAACTACCTTTTGCTTTTAAGATGCTACGCAGTGGTTCTGATGGGTTTGTTGGTGTTTTTCCCCTTTGATGACCTGAGTGGTTTTTTCTGTGTGTCATCGGCCACAGCTCATTTGCCCAAGATTTCACAGTGAAATCATCTGGGTGTTTTGCTCAGCATGTACCGTCAATCCCACACTTCCCTCTGCATGGGACTTTAGGAATAGAAAACAAACCCCTCCTTGTGATGGAGAGACTTGAAATTGTATGTTGCAGAAGCTGTGCTGTGGATGGATTCCATGTTGAAAACCTTGAAGGCTCAACATAGGGAGACGCAGCCCCAGAGACTGAGCTGGTTTTCCCACTGCCCGCCATCCAGTGCGGTGAGGCTCTGAGCAGTGCTCAGGCGTTGGAACAGCAGCTGATGGTTTGCCTTCAGCCCAGAGACTGGCTGGCTGTCAGCAGTGAACCACGGAATCTCACTGGAGAAAACAATACGGAACCAACCCGCTCTGCCATCTGATTTTCTAGAATCCAGAAGCGTGGTTATGGTGACTGATAACACACAGAGGAAAGATTAAATATAATACAGTGTTCACACTCTGCATCCGAAGTGACTGCTTCTGGCGCCGTGGAGGCGGGCGGCTGGCGCTGGCCGTTGCCAGGAGGTGTTCCGTGAGGAAGTGGTGCTGAGGAATAGAGTCGTCTGTGGGGAAAATGACAGTAATGAGCTGCTTGCAGTGCTGTGCAAACTCAGTGAATTTGACGAAACACAGATTGCGGAGCCGTTTCCTGGTCGGCCCTGGGACGCGATCGTTTGCGCTGAGACGCGCTGGCTCCCGGCGGCGGGTCCGCCGTCTCCGCCGGCAGCTCGCTGAGCATCTTGACGGGGAGGTGGCCGAGGACAGCGCGCGAGCCCGCCCTCCCGGGCCCGGGCCAGCGGGCGGGGCGCAGGAGACGCGCCTTCCCGGCCCCGGAGCCGCCGCCTGCAGAGGCTCGCAGCCTCCCGGCCGAGGCGCCGGGCCGCAGAGCACAAACGCGGGCGCCGGGAGGCAGCCGGACGGAGCCTCGCGGGGAGCAGGCGGATTTCGTGTGACTGGCGCCGGTGTGAACTTTTCCTTTTCCGGTGAGGCAAGTCTTTGTCAGGATGCTTTAGAAGAGCTCTCCCCACATGGGCTGGGAATTTCCCCACAGCTTAGGAGCCGGCGCTTCCCTGGGGGCTCCGCCGGTAAAGAACCTGCCTGCTGTGCAAGAGACCGCCCGCGAGGCAGGGGCCCAGGATTAATCCCGGGTGGGGAAGACCCCCGGAGAAGGGGATGGCAACGCACTCCACTGTTCTTGTCTGGGAACTCCCACGGTCAGAGGGGCTTGGTGGGCTACAGTCCACGGGGTCATAAGAGTCAGACAACTTGGCAACTAAGCCACCACCACCCGTTTACGAAGCCGCGAACTGGAGTTGCAGGGGCAGGGTTAGTCTCCATTTCTTACAAGACTCACGGTTTTTAAGAACAATACTAAGATGCCTACCTTTCGGTTTTCTCAACATTTGATAAGCAGATTACATCATTATTAAAAAACTGGATATACCAGGAACCTCTCACATAAACTACTGCAAAACAAATGAAATATTTAGATAATCTATACCAACTTTTTTGCACGTTGCACAAGGAGAATGATCAATTAAGTTCCATATTGTAGAAGAATGAATGGACCTCCCTGGTGGTCCAGTGGTTAAGAATCTGCCTGCGGATGCAGGGGCCATGGGTTCCATCCCTGGTCCAGGAAGATCCCACATGCCGTGGGGCAGCTGAGCCCATGCGCCACAACAACCAACGCCCGCATGCCTAGAGCCGGTGCCCTCCAGCAAGGGAGGCCACGCCGTGAGAAGCCCGCACTCAGCAGCAAAGAGTACTCATTTCGCTGCAACTAGAGAAAGCTCACGGGCAGCGAGGGAGACCCAGCCCAGTCACAAATGAATGAATAATAAGACAGAATGAATGGGTCAGGTGACAGCCAGCCTTGCTGCTCTCCTGTATGCAGTTTATGCAGCAAATGTTAAGCATTAGCCATGTTGCAGACATGGTTCCAACTGCTGAGGCTGAGCAAGTGAATAAAAATGGTCGAGGCTCCTGCTACAGGAAATTTATATACAACTGGGGCTAATCTGAGACGGAATAGTTATAATTAATAAGTAAATATTGTGATCAATTTACGTCTCAAGATATCACGTGTGCGGTTGCAGTCCCTAGTTTGTAGGAGCTATAGACTTAGAAATAATTGCAAATAAACACATTGAAGGCAGGAAAAAGGAATGAGATTACCAAAGGAAAGAGTACACATAGCGAAAAGGACCGTGGCATGAGATCGGAGACACGTGGGCATGAGGGAGTTATGGAAAAGAGGAGAAGTTGGCAAAGGAGGCTGAGAAGGAGGGGGCAGCGGGACGGGGGTGTGGGCTTTCGGAACCAGGAGACCAGAGCGGCCCAGAGAGGGAGGGCGTGCCAGCTGCGTCAGACACTGCTGGGGTCCTGGACGGGAGCACGGAGACTTCCGGTTCAGAGGGTGACAGTGGGGGGAGCTGGGGTCATGGACGGGAGCATGAGGACTTCCGGTTCAGAGGGTGACAGTGGGAGGAGCTGGGGTCCTGGACGGGAGCATGAAGACTTCCGGTTCAGAGAGTGACAGGGGGAGGAGCTGGGGTCCTGGACGGGAGCACGGGGACTTCCGGTTCAGAGGGTGACAGGGGGAGGCGCTCCGTCGTGTCCAGCTCTTTGCGGCCCCATGGACGATGCAGTCCGTGGAATTCTTCAGGCCAGAATGCAGGAGGAGGCAGCCTATCCCTTCGCCAGCGGATCTTCCGCGCCCGGGAATCGAGCCGGCCTCTCCTGCACTGCAGGCGGGTTCTTTACCACCTGAGCGTTCAGAGAAGCCCTCGGTTCAGAAGAGCGGAGCTTCTGGAGGACCAAGTGACGAGGCCGCTGTGTGCAGAATGGCAGAGACAAGGTCCGGCGGAGGCAAGCTGGAAGAGCCCCGCCAGAGATGACCTGGGGGGGACAGAAACACGTCTCTTCAGGGTTATCGCCCCAAGGGGCAGACACACGGGCAGTCGCCGGGGGCGGAGAGACTATGTAAATTCTAAGAGCACTTCTTTGGGGAAAATGTCAAGTAAGTAACAGACGGGTCATACAGAGGGAAGGCACACTCCAGTGTGGACTCACTGAGCTAATTTGGGAGCAGAAGTAATGGGGCTGCGGGACGAGAACAGCTCACAGCAGAGAGCCCTCTGAAGCAAGGGCAGGAGCTGAGGGATGGTTCGCTTGTCTCGTGTGGGGGCTACACTTTTTAAGTTCTGTAAGCAGTGCTTACCAGGCAAATCGCGCAGACGTGTTTGCAAATGCAAACTCACTGAGCAGTTTGTACAATCACACATTTCTTCACTCCAGTAACTAATACTGATACGTAAGTACTAGATTGATCGGCTCTCTTGCTCACAAGCTCGCCACATTTCAGCTGCAGTTAGGAACCAGCAGAGACGGTTCTCTCAGGGAAGGGGTGCCGGGCAACTTTCCGTCATCTCTTCTGGCCTCAGTTTTGCACTGATGTGTATTAACTAAAGTAGAAGGAGAGGCAGCAGTACACTTTCCATTTTTTTTTGCCTTTCAGAACGTTTTATCCTAATGAAGGAAAAGTAAAATGTATCACATGATTATTCTATAATATATTTATTCTATAATATAATACAATATTACTTTAACAAAAATACAAATATATAAAAATATGTAAACGCAATTATATTTACATAATACAAATACAAAATATTAAAAAATACAAAACATTATATATATATATCTGCCAAATGTGTGTGGAGAAGGCGATGGCACCCCACTCCAGTACTCTTGCCTGGAAAATCCCACGGACGGAGAAGCCTGGAAGGCTGCAGTCCATGAGGTCACTGAGGGTCGGACACAACTGAGCAACTTCACTTTCCCTTTTCACTTTCATGCATTGGAGAAGGAAATGGCAACCCACTCCAGTGTTCTTGCCTGGAGAATCCCAGGGATGGCGGAGCCTGGTGGGCTGCCATCTATGGGGTCGCACAGAGTCAGACAAGACTGAAGCAACTTAGCAGCAGCAGCAGCAGCAGCAGCCAAATGTGTGTATATATGTATATATACTACATGAATATAATATGAAATGTATTTACTTATATTTATAAAATATATATGCACACAGACGCACCTTTGACAGATGCACTGTGCTTCCTATTTTCAGTTCTCTTTGTATTTTATTCCATATTTTGTCAGCTTGCAGGTGTGTGTGCTCAGTCACGCAGTCGTGTCTGACTCTTTCGACCCTGTGGACCGTAGCCCGCCAGGCTCCTCTGTCCCTGGGATTTCCCAGGCAAGAATACTGGCATGGGTTGCCATTTCCTCCCAGGGGATCTTCCCGACCCAGGGAAGGAAGCTGCATCTCCTGTGTCTCCTGCATTGGCAGGTGGATTCTTTACCACTTGAGCCACCTGGGAAGCCCCCTCATAAGTTTATACGTTGCTATATTTTGTATATAATATATAGTATATTTCTATATCATGGTACTCACTGATATATTACCATCTCAGAGGCACAATACAAAAGGGAAATTTTGGTCAGCTGTTTCACCGTTCGTTGCAGATACACCTGGCCGGTGGATGGTTTACTTCAGTCATGCTGGGTCCCAGACTTCTTCCCTCTTGTGACATTGCCTTCCTGTAGAGTCTTGGATAAAGCATGTCTTCTTAACTACTTTGGCCTAGCAGTGACCTATATCCCTTCTACTCACATTCCATCAGTGAGAAGTAGTTGTATGGCACCTCTTAGATGCAAGAAGACTTGGGGACTACAGATATGATTACTCTTATCAGCCATTCTAGCACAGCTCTCTGCTATGTAAGGAAACCATGTCACTCTGGGGGCCGGCCAGCTATCTGCTACAGGAAATGAGCATTTCAAGGTCAAGGGGAGTCACTTCAACATGTGGTACTCTTTGCCTACACGGTATTTGAAAGAATTTAGAGTTCTTCTCCAGTAGTCATGTGTGAATGTAAATTGGACCGTCAAGAAGGCTGAGCACCAAAGAATTGATGCTTTTGAACTGTGGCATTGGAGAAGACTCTTGAGAGTCCCTTGGACAGCTAGGAGATCAAACCAATCCATCCTAAAGGAGATCTACCCTGAATATTCACTGGAAGGACTGATGCTGAAGCTGAAGCTCCAATACTTTGGCCACCTGATGTGAAGAGCTGACTCATTGGAAAAGACCCTGATGCTGGGAAAGACTGAGGGCAGGAGGAGAAGGGGGCAGAGGGGATGAGACGGTTGGATGGCATCACCAGCTCAATCAATGGTCATGAATCTGAGCAAACTCCGGGAGATAGTGAAGGACAGAGGAGCCTGATGGTGCTGCAGTTCATGGGGTCACAGAGAGTCAGACACAACTTAGTGGCTGAACAACAGCAGAGTTCTTCTATACAGAGAAATGAAAAAATGAAACATAAGGGTTGCCCTACTATAACTCAGTCTTTGATAAGTAAGAGCTTCTGAATAGCATTTAAGTGAGAAAACATGGGAGATTTTTTCTTTCTTTTTTTGTCATGTAGAGTCTATTAACCTGGAAATCTGAACATGAACTATGAATCTTGTCATAACCTATACTTCACAACTAGCACTAATTATATATTTGGACTGAAAGGCGTTTATTGCTTTCTTATTTACAAGATAACATCAGTGACTAGCGGCAATGATGAAGAACAGTTGACATCGGTGCCATTCAAAAGAGTATATAACAGGAAAAATAATGTCCTGAGACAGCCACTAAAACCAACCTTGAACTGAAGGCTAGGGAAATGATCATTCCTCATCATAATTGTAACATATAAAACATTAAATTATTTCTTCATTATGACATTTTAATCACATCATATACTCTTCATATAGAAATTGTTCTTTGAATTTTTGTGAATTCTTTATACCATTACATATAGATTTACTGTATATAATATTTCTACATTTAACAACATTTGGTTTGTGTTTTTCATTTGTTGGTCTTGGTGAATTCTTTTCTTCTTTGGAAGTGTAATATCTGAACTAAGGGCTATGCACACAAGAGGCAGAATATCAGAATCTCAGGGAACCTGCTCGGCAGTGAAGTGAACTCCTTGCATTAATACTTTAGGTGTCACTTTGCTCTTGTTTTGACTTAGCGCTTATTGAGGTCTCTGAAAATAGAGAGCCACAATGAAGGTTTAAGGTAGATAGCAAGTTAAAATGGAAAAGAATTCTTGCTTTTAAAATAATCTTTGGGAAGACACATGAAATTTAGGGACAAAATAGATCATTTTTCACTGAACTCCTTCCCTGCCCCTGCACCAGAAGATTTTCATTTATAAAATCTACATCGTCACCACCAGTTTATTGAAAAGTCATCTGGTAAGAAATATCATAAGAGTACACATTTGGAGAAAGAAAAAAAAAAAAAGCCTTTTCCTTTATCACTGAGATGAGTAGAGTACAAAAGTATACTTATAAATAAATTGTAAAGAAACCAGCTAGACCTTACAACCTTTAAAATATCTCAACCTCCTCACAATGTCATGAAGTTGTATGTGCAACTTGAAGGAGTATTTCACAAATATTTTTAACATCCAATTAAATTAATTTATGAAGTGCAAAATCGAGGTGATTGTGCTAGAACCCTGCTCCACTTCCGTCACCCAATTTGCTGCCATAGGAGACCAGTCTGTGCGGGGTCATCACGCTCCCTTGTCCTTCGTCCTTGTCCTTTGACTCTGAAGGATGTTTGACCATTTGGAGCATCAGCAGGTGGTTGTGGAGGAGGAGAAGCATGAAGGTGTGGCGGTACTGCATCTGGACCATCTGCACAAGGTTGTCTCAGGCTGAACTTTTTGAAAACTGGTTTGGCAATAAGATTAAAGGGTTGAAAGGAAACATTTGGGTGGAATTGTTAGAGTCTACAGGAGAAGTGGGCAAAGAGGAAGAGTTGATAGAAAGTGATCAAAAGAGTTGCAAGCCTGGAGACAGGAGAAGCAGTCTGTCAGGCAGGACTGGGAGGGATGTGTCGCAGATTACTCCAGACGGCAGGCAGGAAGGGTAGAAGTGGTGCCCACGGTCGTTTGGAAGTCACCATGAGAAGCAGTCTGCAGAAGAAAACAGCTTCCATTTGGATAAAAACAAACGTCATTTCTGCCAGTTTGACATTAAGATGAACTTGAGGAGCAGATGGTCACAAATGCGAAGCTGGATCACGATGAAGAGGGTGGAGCCGGGATCTAGACTCGGGAAAGGGAAAGGGCTAGAAGAGAATTGTTGAATCGCAATTGAATTGTTGTTGAATCACACACAGGAAATGAGACTGGGATGAACACTCACTCACAGGAAGAGGGGAAATGAGAAGACTGAGAGGCATGAAGGTGAGTTAAACATAATAAAGTGTAGAAAGGATTTAGTGCGGAGCCTGGTTCAGAGCAAGTGTGTTTAATAAAAGCTTGGCTGTTTAATAAAAGTCGCTGTTAGTGTTGAGTTAAAGCGAGTCAGGACAATGAAATATTATGCATGTGATGAGGCTTTGAGCAATGATTTTGCTGGTTTTAAATGCTATAACACTGGGATATATAGAGAAAGGTATAGAGAGGTGGCGAAAAAAATAGGTTAAGAAATAGTGTGCTCTCTGGGTGTTCTCAAATCATTTTGGCTTTCTAGGGTGCGTCTTTATCTTTTGCATCCCTTCCAGTGAACTGGGGAAGGCTTCGTGACTCGCCCTGGGTGTTAGCACAGCTTGCGTTTTGGGAGCACAGGCCGTGCACTCAGGCTGCCTGGGCTGAACCGTGGCTGCCCTTCTCACTAGGCCCAACTAGTCTTTCTGTGCCTCAGTTTTCTTCTCCTGTAAAGTGGAGTCGTGACCTCACCTACTTCTGTTTTGGAAATGAGTTGAGTGCTTAAATAACTTCTCTTCTTACTCAGCCAGACCTCCGCTCAGTGTTCGGGCTGCTGCAGCTGTGCTGTGCAGCCTTCTCTCTCTGGTTGGAACATGCAGGTGTGAGTGCCCCGTGTCGTGTGGGATCTTCCTTCCCCAGCCAGGGGTCAAACCACATCCCCTGCAGTAGAAGGCGCTTTCCTAACTCCTGGACCACCAGAGAAGTCCCAGGTTAAATACTTTGAAAGCAACCTTCCTGGTGTAACTTGTGAAGTTTAGCTAATACAGTATCTCTTGGTTTTTGCTTCCACATAGTTATATATCCCCATTCTCATCTCACTTTCTGCATCTGTTTTCCTCTTTGTATCCATGTTGCTCCAGACCTGGATATCGTTATAACTGATGCAGCTGAAGTATTGGAGTAAATCTGAGGAAGACAACACAGTGAAGAGCGTAATGGGCATCAGATTGCCTTGAATAAGGGTCTTCTGGAGCCGAGGTCACTGGCCATCCTGACTGCAGGAATTTGTATGAGTTCTCTGTATCACTAAGGACGTGTTCCACAGCTGCAATAATATTCTCAAATCTGTGTTACTCTCTCTGTCTGGGCTAAGAGACATATCGTGATAAGGTGTAGGAAAGTTAAATAAACTGTCTGTGTTTTTAAAAAATAAATCAGTGAAACAGCAATTGGCAATTAGCATAAGAATCACAATCAGTTCTGGAATATAAAACCTCAGGGTCCTCGCAGCATACCTGGGAACCCTGCAGTAGCAGCACATTCGCCAGTCCCGGACGTGGTTTGTCACAGTTTGAAGCATCCATAAACAACTTCAAAGTCTCTTCCACACTCTTCCGACTAAGTGAGACTAAAACTGCTCTTCTAAAATGAAAGCCCTGCATGTGATATGAATCAGAGGTAGCGCCTGACGACCCTCACCTTCTGACAACAGCTGTGTTGTCTGTAAGTGTGATTTGGTACAAATACGGAATTCAAATGTTTTGAAGAGATAACTGTTAGCCACGAACCCC
This sequence comes from Connochaetes taurinus, assembly GCA_006408615.1. Taxonomy (NCBI): domain Eukaryota; kingdom Metazoa; phylum Chordata; class Mammalia; order Artiodactyla; family Bovidae; genus Connochaetes; species Connochaetes taurinus. The sequence goes on from SJXO01006081.1 coordinate 47,260, forward strand.
ACCATCCCCAATCTTTAAAGCCAATCTAATGTGTGTGCGTGCGTGTGTGTGTGTGTGTTCCAGGATCTGTGGCTGTTTGAGTTTGTAACTTAGTAGGCACCAAAGGAGGGGCTTCCCTGGTGGCTGGCTCAGACTATAAAAAATCTGCCTGCAATGCAAAGACGCATTTTGACTATCTTTATTGGATTGTTATATATCCACATTATTGACGGGAATGGTGCCAAATTCAAGTCTAGACAACTAATTTATTCAAAATACATTAAAAGTTTCCACTGAAACTTTTATTGACAGTATGATGTCATTGATGTTTTATTTCCTGTATCTCCAGAGTCAGAAATATTGTCACTTTTCATTTACAAATGCAGAACCCACCTGACATGCCTCAGGGAAAGGAACATGAAAAGCTTTTGTTTAGTGGCCCAAAACCTAGATAGATACAATTTTGTTCTTGTCAATCATACCTCAATAAAGCTGGTGGAAAAAAAGAATCTGGGCTTTCATAAAATCCAATAGATTCATTTACCCCTATTCTTGTCAAAGGCATATTTTCATAAACATTCCCACACTCTAAATCTTGGAGGAGCAGAATATTAACTAGTTCTATTTTTTTTTTCTAATCACTGGCTCATTTAACATGAAAAAGTAAATGACATTCATATTTTTTATACTGCTTTTTCACTAAAACTGTAAAAGAAAAAGGCCTTAGGTATCATAATGTGCAGCAGGAATGATTAGATGGATGCAAATATTCGCTTAATCACCAAGGAAAACCACGTTGGGGTCTGCATGGCCTTCTTTATAGTGGCAATAAAGACCATGGATATTTTGGCATTAATTTTTCACTTAAGGCGTTAACGAGCTGCACAGTGGATGGCTAGCCTTTCATTTCTGAATTTTAAAAGATGATCTGTGCTATGCTTCTGTTTATCCAAAGAAAGACTTAAAAAGTATTGTTCAGTTGCTAAGTCTTGTCCAACTCTTTGCCATCTCATGGAGAACTGCATGCCAGGCTCCTCTGTCCTCCACTATCTCCTGGAGTTTGCTCAAATTCATGCTCATTGAGTTGGTGATGCTGTCTAACCATCTCATCCTCTTTCGCCCCCTGCTCCTTTTGCCTTCAATCTTTCCCAATATCAGGGTCTTTTCCAATGAGTCAGCTCTTCACATCAGATGGCCAAAATTTTGGAGCTTCAGCATCAGTCCTTCCAATGAATATTCTGGGTTGATTTTCTTTAGGATTGACTTTTAAGTAATATGTTTCTGATGAATTTTTGTTTAATAAAATGACTAAGAAAACAACATAAAGCCACTCAGTAGCTGAAATATAATCACCGATAAGCACAGAGTGCTTGCTGTTATCTTTGCTTAGCCTCTGGGCAGACAGATTCTGTGATGGAGATAAAAAGAAACTTATCACAGTGTCCTCCTGGGAAGGAAGAGGGTAACTAGAAGAAGAGATGAGTTGTGATGAGCCACTGTGAAGGTCTAGGCCAACCCCATGGGGCCTCTGCAGCTGAACTGGGGCTTTTATATTTCTCTCTTGACAAATCATTGCATGTGGGCTGCCTGGGAAGGAGTTGTCACCTTGAAAGTGAAAGCTGCTCAGTTGTGTCCGACTCTTTGCCACCCAACGGACTGTAGAGTCCATGGAATTCTCCAGGCCAGAACATTGGAGTGGGTAGCCTTTCCCTTCTCCAGGGGATCTTCCCAACCCAGGGATCAAACCCAGGTCTCCCACATTGCAGGTGGATTCTTTACCAGCTGAACCCCCAGGGCAGCTGGGCAAGGCAAATTCTTTCAGTTGAGGCATTTCAAACAGCCTCTAAATATCTGGGTTTCTTCTTTCTCTCCCCAGTGTCTCTACCGAGGCAGCCGGCTGCATGTCCCATGGGAGGATGACAAGAGGAATTGCTACCACGCGGTGCCTCGGGCTGAGTTCTTCCTCTCAGGCACCCAGCCTCTTCTTCAGCCAGAGGATCCCTCCTCTGAGCACTGGCTTTCCTGCCGAAGCTGGGGAACGGACTGTAAGGTTTTACTGAGGCACCTTCTCTCAGCTCCTGGGTCTCTGTGCATCTGTTGATTGTGTGTACACAACGGCACACTTGGGGAGGTGTGCTGTCACTTGGCCGTGTCCAGCTCCTTGTGACACTATGGACTTCAGCCCTCCAGGCTCCTCTGTCCATGGGATTTTTAAGGCAGGAACACTGGAGTGGGTTGCCGTTTCCTCCTCTGGGGGATCCTCCCAACCCAGGGACTGAGCCTGCATCTCCTGCTTTGGAAGCTGGGTTCTTTACCACTGAGCCACCTGAGAAGGACTTCCCATCAGTGTGGATGCAGGGACAAGCTCTATAAATGATCCCCCTCACTCTCTGGGTCTGGCCCTCTGGCTGCCTCGCTGGCCTGCCACTCATTTCCGTGCTCCTGTTCAGCTGGCCTCTCTAGTTTTAGGGTCCCACTATTCGTGTCTTGACTCACTGTGCTAAATAATGGCATCTCCCACCATTAGCCGTGGTCTGCAGAGAATGGGCTTCCCTGGGGGCTCAGAGGGTAAAGAGTCTGCCTGCAGTGCGGGAGACCTGGGCTTCATTCCTGGGTGGGGAAGATCCCCTGGAGGAGGAAGTGGCAATCAGTCCAGTGTTCTTGCCCCGGAAGTCCCCTGGACAGAGGAGCCTGGCGGGCTGCAGTCCATAGGGTCGCAAAGAGTGGGACACGGCTGAGCGACTAACACTCACAGAGAATGGACCCTGAACTTTGTACTGAGGGTGTTTCTCCCAGCAACACATCCCCCAGCGCCTGGCAAAGCGCTTGTCTTTCTCGGCTCCCATGGAACAGAGTTATCAAGTGGGTTTTCCAGGCTCACAGAATGTGCCCGTCACCACCGCCGCCGAGCCTTTTAGCCCGCTCCTCCAGCATCGGCCCTGCCTGGGCACCCCCCCACCTCACTTGCTGCACCCTCACCTGCTCCTCGGTGCCCCAGGCTGTGTGTGCTGGGCGTGGTTGGACCATCTCTGCTACTTTCCGTGCATAACGAAGTGAGCCATTTGAAACAGCCCCCATCTGTCACCCTCAGAAGCCCAGGTGGGCTGCGCTGGGCCAGCGGCAGGACGACCTCAGCTGATGCCAGATGTCGGCTGGACGGAGCTCTCCTCTGGAGACTCCAAGGGAGAATTCCCTTGCTAGGTCCTTCATGATGGAGACTTTAGAAAGTACATTGGAAAAATTCTAGATCCAAGTGCTTTCGCCCCTGAGGTTGTGGTTCTGGCCGGTCCTTCCTCCCTTCCTTCTTTCCTCTTTCTTTTCCTGTCCGTGACTTACCCAGGTGAATCTGCTAATTGTCTCTATGATGTGTGTCTGCTGATGACTTTCAGTTCAGTTGCTCAGTCGTGTCTGACCCTTTGCAACCCCATGGACTGCAGCACGCCAGGCCTCCCTGTCCATCACCAACTCCCAGAACTTGCTCAAACTCATGGCGTTACTGATGCCATCCAACCATCTCATCCTCTGTTGTCCCCGTCTCCTCCCACCTTCAATCTTTCCTGGAATGAGGGTCTGTTCCAAGGAGTCCGTTCTTCACATCAGGTGGACAAAGTATTAGAGTTTTAGCTTCAGCATCAGTCCTTCCAATGAATATTCAAGACTGATTTCCTTTAGGATGGACTGGTTTGATCTCCTTGCAATCCAAGGGACTCTCAAGAGTCTTCTCCAACACCACAGCTCAAAAGCACCTTGCTGACTTTTAAAGCTTCTTAATTTTGCTTTTAACTCTAACTTCCTAGGGGATCGCCCTTGTGTCTGCATGAATTTGTATCAGCCAGCAATTGCAGAGTTTATGCTCACTTCAGCTTGAGTCAGTAAGGCTTCCATCTCTACACATGGATTTGTTTCTAGGAGAAGCACATTCAAGGTTCAGAAGGTTTTCACTTCTGCCCTAGAGTTCAGTTTCTACCGGGTCCTTTCAGATCTGTGCAAATGTTGCTGCCTCAGTGAGTGGCTGGCCTGGGCCCCTCCAGACTCCATTATCTGTAATTGCCTCCTCAGCCTAGAATATGCTGCCCTGACCTTGGATCCTCAGGAGGCTGCATCGAGTGGCCTGTCCCGCCTGACCAATTGCTGCGTAGTCACTGCTAACATCAAGGCTGCTGGCTTGGCCACAGCCAGTCCTCCAAGCCACAGAAGCTCCTTCAATCAGGGCAGAGAAGCTGCCAGTCTCCATGACCTATCTCATTGGGCAAAATCTACACGCCTATCAAGCTGGGAGCAGGCCCATCTAAATTCCTACCGTTCTTATCAAGAGTTGAAGAGGTTTTTCACAATTCACCGCTTCTCAGTGATGTTGGTTGACTCCAGGAACACTTAAGTTGTTGTGTTTCCTTGGCCATCTCTCTGGCTTCTCTCTGGGGAGAGAATTTGCCCAGCTCCTTGATTGATCATGGTTCAGCTTTGGGAGACTTCTTTTAGAATCTGTGATTTATCTCAGATTAAATTAGAGCCAGTTCAAGTTACTTAAAAGCAGAGAACCATAATGAATAGAACTAGGCTTGTTTCACGAGGCAGCCAGCATCTCAGAAATACACTTTGCTTTGCTCATTTCATAAAGTTATACAAAGTGCTTTAGGTGAAGGACTTTTGCCTTCTTTTCAAATACATGCAGGTGAGTTCTTGACTAAAGAAATCAGGAAAATCCTAAGGGAACTCCATGGTGAGACTGAGTATCTGCTTCTGTTAGCTCACACGCACTGTTGACTGAGGGCGGTTTCTGTCTGAGAACTCTGGCAATGTGAGGCTTCGAGCTCGGTTGGAGAGTCCAAGTACGGCACTGCCCTGCTGCTCCCGGGATTGAGACTTGTGCTTTCACTGTTGCGGGCCCAAGTTTGGTCCCTGGTCGGGTCAGGGAACTAAGATCCTGCAAACTACTCAGCAAAGGGGAAAGAATGTCCCAAGTGTGAGAATGCAAACCAGATATCAATTGCAGGCCAAAAGTGATATTTGAAGCCCTATCTGAAAGGCTAACTTATGAGAATGCTTAATACTGGAAACAAAATATTTGGCAATGTCTCCACAACTACTTTATTTGAGAAGGAAGTGCACACCATTCTGAAATGAAATCTAGAAAGAAGGCACCTCCATTTCCTCAGAACATTAGAAGCAGGGTTCAGAGGCTGGTTTGAGACTACAAAGGCTCTGGCGGTGGGGTGGGCTGCTTCCTGCTAGCAGAGTATTTCGGGCCCCCTGCACAGCCCACCAGAGCTCCAGCAACAATCAGATGTGTGCTTAACAGCTGGGGGAGGGCAAGGACTTGGACTGGATTTAAATAGCAATGACCTTTGAGTAGAATTATATCTCCATTTACCAGGGCACTCAAAAGGCAAATGGGAAAATCTGAGATAATTCACTTGAGGCTCTTCCTTTTTGTTTAGCAAATTAAGCATAATTATGTGTCGAGACATGGTGGCAAGGCCTCCCCCCCCGCAGGTCTGCGTCGAGACGTGGCGACAAGGCCTCCCCCCCCGCAGGTCTGCGTCTAGACGTGGCGACAAGGCCTCTCCCCCCGCAGGTCTGCGTCGAGACGTGGCGGCAAGGCCTCCCTCCGCAGGTCTGCGTCGAGCTCCGACGCTCTTGAAAGTCCACCCGAAGTTCCTTTTCTTTGTCAGGAAGGTCAACATGTGTAGAAGAATCATTTGTTTTCGTGGTTTTATAGAAAAACATGAGTGGTTCTGCTCTGAAGCTGAACAGGATTCTTCCTCTGAGTAACAGTCACGGAGAGGTCAAGCCACTTCCTAGCTGCCCTTCAATGATCCGCATGAGTGGACTCTTCAGAGAATGCTCGCTCTGCACCTGGTCTTCCTGATCTTGAGCAGAGTGTATAGATGTGTCCTCAGAGGAACTTCCGTGGGCACTTTTGTATTCCAGAACGTAATAAATGCTTGGGCGTGTGAGTGGGGCAAGAGGTAACGGTAATACACAGGCACCTCTTTATTCTAATCTTTCTTATAGTTTCTCCCAGGCATCAATTCCTTCTCACATATCCACAGTATCTACAGATTAAGTGTCAGCCCCCAGTTGTGTTTACAGATGTGCAGTATTTCCCGTGCCTCTTTTGGAAAGGATGAAAGTAGATTCATGATGAAAACCAGTGCGGAAAGGCCCCGTTTATTTGGTCTCTTATAGATATGAGTGCATATGTGTGCATTTCTGCACACGTGTGTCTGTGTGTGTGTACTAGGAAATGGATACACTCCAGTCAGTAGGCAAGGCAAACACCTCATCCAATCAAAATTACCCTTGAAAATGTATTGCAGAATATCCACGACTGCCAGTTTTTTCCCCCAGTGTTGGAATAGTTGCTCTTGAGTTGAACACCAGACGAAGTAGGTAAATTGTGTTTAGGGACCAAAACCAATGAACAACTGACCTGTATACACTCGAATCATTGGCACACAGTGTGAGGGATAAAGGACTGGGGCCCGAGGAGGGAAACCACATTCATGCCCCCACAGCCTGCTTGCTTCAGGGCCGCCAGGAGCGAGATCCAGCCACCCCAACTTAAATTAGCCCTTTATCTCACTGTAATTATCATTTTTAAATTAGCTGCTAAGCACACATAGGTGAATTGTACTGGTTTAAGTGTGTGTGGTGTGCCTACATGATGTGTTCACAGTAAGTCACACCCACACACTTTGGAAGAGCAGTGACACATGCGTGCTATCTTCCACATTCCCCTAAAGTCACTCTTCCCCGTGGCCCATGCCACATGCCGGCTGACTGAGCCATCTCTGGGAATCGTCCCCTGTCAAACGCGCAGCTCCGACGCGCTCCTCCACTAAAGCAAGTTCAACAAGGGGGTGTCCTCAGGAGCTCTGCAAGCAGCTAGGTACACTGTCCTGTCCCTTGAGGTACCCTGATCATCTGAATGGTTTGATTTCCACAAGATTTGAAACTGCATATAAAAAAGAACGGTGAGGGGAAAGCCTGGGAGGCAGTCAAGGACACTTTCAGATGCCAGATGAGAGCGGTGATAGAGCCCTCAAGTCATCAGCACTCAGCTCTGTTGGGAACACAGTTGATCCTGTCAGGGCTGAAAACCCGTCTGCCTGCGCTGTTGATACCCCAACAGGAAGAGTAATTAGAGAATTCCTCAATTAGTGTTCCACCTAATCTTCCATTGTCAAGGTAAACACTTCGATTAAAGTGAGTAGCGCTCAGGAGTAACTGCAGACCTACTTGAATTTCCAGAAACTTATTTAGTTTTCTCGCCTTTCACCGTCTCAGGCAATATCGCCCTTCCTGAGGCTTGCAGGAACAGGCAGGGATTTTCAGCAAAGCAGGTGCAGTGGTGGTTTTCACCAGGATCTGAACCCCGAGGAGCAGACTGTCAGCCTTCCTTTCCTGCTGAATATACAGACGAGCTCAGAAGCCATCTTCAGGGTGCTCCTGCTAGCAGGGTCCGCCTTCAGGGACCATGAGGCTTCCTCTGTGGCCCACACGAGGGTCACTGGGGAGTGTAATGCAGGGCACATTCCTGGGCCCACTGTTGGCTTTTGGTTCCATCATTGGGTGGGGGCAGAGTTCAGGTATCTGAATTTCTATCTCCCCAGGAATTCTAAAGCATAAATACTAGTTTTTCACTTCACCTCTGACTCCTGTTTACCTTATTACAGCTGATACTTGTTGGTAGGGTCTGGGCCAAAGCAGCTTTGGGACTCAGCCGTTACTGTTGGAAAGCCCCCTAACCTAGGGATATTGTTGTTTAGTTGCTAAGTTTTGTCCAACTCTGTGACACCATGGACTGTATAGCTTGCCAGGATCCCCCCTCCCTGGGATTCCCCAGGCAAGAACACTGGCGTGGGTTGCCATTTCCTCCTCCAGGGGATCTTCCTGATCCAGGGACTGAACCCACATCCAATGCATTGGCAAGTGGGTTCTCTACCGCCAAGCCGCCCAGCAGCCCCGCTTAGAACCGTGAGTCCCACGATGTTATCTCGGGGCTTCCCTGGTGGCTCAGCTGGTAAAGAGTCCGCCTGCACTGCAGGAGACCCTGGTTCAATTCCTGGGTCAGGAAGATCCCCTGGAGAAGGGATAGGCTACCCACTCCAGTATTCAGGGGCTTCCCTGGGGGCTCAGCTGGTAAAGAGTCCGCCTGCAATGCAGGAGACCCCAGTTCAATTCCTGGGTTGGGAAGATCCCCTGGAGGAGGGCATGGCAACCCACTCCAGTATTCTTGCCTGGAGAATCTCCATGGACAGAGGAGCCAGGTGGGCTACAGTTCATGGGGTTGCAAAGAGTTGGACACAGCTGAGCGACTAAGCACAACACCCTATTATCTTTTATCTGCTTTCTTGATTTTAGCCTTTTACTCATTCATTTGTTAAATAAGTGTTTCTTGATCACTTACTATATGCAAAGCAGTTTTAGGTACTGGGGATTTAGGAGTGAAAGACAAAAATATTGGTATCATTAGGGGCTTATAGTCAAGAGAATGGAGACACACAAGAAAGAAGTACCCGAGTATTTAGAATATCCGGAGTGATGAATACCATGGAGAAAGTCAAAGCAGGGATCAGGAAGAAAGTGCGGGAGGCAGGTTCTGATTTTAAACTGGATCGACTTGATAGCTGGCGAGTTAGGTCTCTGAATGAGTTTGCCTTGTGGCTGGGACCACTCCGTTCACTTGAGCTTTGCACTCTGCTGGAAAGTAAAGCCGACAGAGGGGAAAACAGAGGGAGAGAAACTGGCTCAGGCAGCTTTGCCACAGGCCCTGAGTTCAACCATGCCTCTATTTTTTAAATTTATTTTATTGAAATGTAGTGGATTTGTAATGCTGTGTTAGTTTCTCAGTTCAGTTCAGTTCAGTCGCTCAGTCGTGTCCGACTCTTTGCGACCCCATGAATCTCAGCACGCCAGGCCTGCCTGTCCATCACCATCTCCCAGAGTTCACTCAGACTCACGTCCACCAAGTCCGTGATGCCATGCAGCCATCTCATCCTCTGTCGTCCCCTTCTCCTCCTGCCCCCAATCCCTCCCAGCATCAGGGTCTTTTCCAGTGAGTCGACTCTTCGCATGAGGTGGCCAAAGTACTGGAGTTTCAGCTTTAGCATCATTCCTTCCAAAGAAATACCAGGGCTGATCTCCTTCAGGATGGACTGGTTGGATCTCCTTGCAGTCCAAGGGACTCTCAAGAGTCTTCTCCAACACCACAGTTCAAAATCGTCAATTCTTTGGCACTCAGCTTTCTTCAAAGTCCAACTCTCACATCCATACATGACCACTGGAAAAACCATAGCCTTGACTAGATGGACTTTAGTTGACAAAGTAATGTCTCTGCTTTTGAATATGAGTGTACAGCAAAGTGGTTCAGTTGTACATATATATATAATGGTTTGCATCCATCTGCTAACCCCAAATTCCCAGTGCATTCCTCCCCAAGCCCTCCTCCCTGCTGGAAACCACAAAGTTTATTCTCTCTGTCTGTCTCTGTATTCTATTCTGTCTGTTTGCTTCATAGACAGTTCATTTGTGCCATATTTTGGATTCCACACGTAAGTGATGTCACACGATATCTGTCTTTCTGACTGACTTCATTTAGTGTGACCATCTCTAGGCCCATCCATGCTGCTGCAACGACATTGCTTCATTCTCTTCATGGCTGAGTAGTATTGTATAGACTACTTTAAAAATTAATTTATTTATTTTAACTGGAAAATAATGTCTATACGATACTGCAGTGGTATTTGCCATTCCTCAACATGAATCACCCATGGATGCTCATGTGTCCCC
>SJXO01006081.1:57324-90541 GCA_006408615.1 Connochaetes taurinus
CTCCCACCGCCCTCCCCACCCCATCCCCCTGGGTTGTCCCAGAGCGCTGGCTTTGGCTGCCCTGCTTCACGCATCGAGCTTGCACTGGTCGTCTGCTTCACATGTGGGGAGAGACACGCTTCAGTGCTGTGCTCTCAAATCACCCCCCTTCGCCTTCTCCCACAGGGTCCAAAAGCCTGCTCTTTACACCTGTGTCTCTTTTGCTGTCTTGCATTAGGATTTTTGTTACTGGCTTTCTAAACTCCTTATATATGCACCAGTATACTGTATTGGTGTTCTCTTTCTGATTTACCTCACTATAATAGGCTCCAGTTTCATCCACCTCATTAAGAACTGACGCAAATGTGTTCTTTTTAATAGCTGAGTCATACTCCATTGTGTATATGTACCACAGCTTTCTCATCCATTCGTCTGCTGATGGACATCTCGGTTGCTTCCATGTCCTGGCTATTGTAAACAGTGCTGCGCTGAACACTGGGGTACACGTGTGTCTTTCAGTTCTGCTTTCCTCGGTGTGTATGCCCAGCAGTGGGCTTGCTGGGTCATAAGGCAGCTCTATTTCCAGTTTTTTAAGGAATCTCCACACTGTTCTCTATTGTGGCTGTACTAGTTTGCACTCACACAAACAGTGTAAGAGGGTTCCTTTTTCTCCACACCCTCTCAAACATTTATTGCTTGTAGCCATTTTGATGGTGGCCATTCTGCCTGGTGTGAGATGACACCTCATTGTGGTTTTGATTTGCATTTCTCTGATAATGAGTGATTTTGAGCATCTTTTCATGTGTCTGTTAGCCATCTGTACGTCTTCTTTGGAGAAATGTCTATTTAGTTCTTTGCTCCACTTTTTGGTTGGCTTGTTCACTTTTCTGGTATTGAGCTGCATGAGCGACTTGTATATTTTGGAAATTAATTCTTTGTCATTTGTTTCCTTTGCTATTATTTTCTCCCATTCTGAAGGCTGCCTTTTCACCTTATAGTTTCCTTCATTGTACAAAACCTTTTAAGTTTAATTAGGTCCCATTTGTTTATTTTTGTTTTTATTTCCATTACTCTGGGAGGTGGGTCATAGAGGATCTTGCTGTGATTTATTTCAGAGAGTGTTCTGCCTATGTTTTCTTCTAAGAGCTTTATAGTTTCTGGTCTTACGTTTAGATCTTTAATCCACTTTGAGTTTATGTTTGTGTGTGGTGTTAGAAAGTGATCTAGTTTCATTCTTTTACAAGTGGTTGACCAGTTTTCCCAGCACCACTTGTTAAAGAGATTATCTTTTCTCCATTGTATATTCTTGCCTCCTTTGTCAAAGATAAGGTGTCTGTAGCTGTGTGGATTTATCTCTGGGCTTCCTATTTTGTTCCATTGATCTGTATTTCTGTGTTTGTTCTAATAGCATACTGTCTAGATCATTGTAACTTTGTAGTATAGTCTAAAGTCAGGAAGGTTGATTCTTCCAGTTCCATTCTTCTTTCTCAAGATTGCTTTGGCTGTTCCAGGTTCTTGTGTTTCCTTACAAATTGTGAAAAGATTTGTTTTAGTTCTGTGAAAAATACTCATGGCAACTTGATAGGGATTGCGTTGAATCTATAGATTTTTTTGGGGTAGTATATTCATTTTTAGTATATTGATTCTTCCAATCCACATATATGGTATATTTCTCCATCTGTTTGTGTCCTCTTTGATTTCTTTCAGAAGTGTTTGATAGTTTTCTATGTATAAGTCTTTTGTTTCTTTAGGTAAACTTTTTCTAAGTATTTTATTTATTTTTTTTGTTGTTGCAGTGGTGATTGAAATTGTTTCCTTAATTTCTCTTTCTGTTTTTTCATTGTAAGTGTATAGGAAGGCAAGGGATTTCTGTGTATTATTTTTATATCCTGAAAGTTTACTGTATTTATTGATTAGCTGTAGTAATTTTCTGGTGGTGTCTTTAGAGTTTTCTGTGTAGAGGATCATGTCATCTGCAAACAATAAGAGTTTTCAATCTTCTTTTCCAATCTACATTTCTTTATTTCTTTTTCTTCTCTGATTACTGTGGCTAGGATTCCAAAACTGTGTTGAACAGTAGTGGTGGGAGTGGGCACCCTTGTCTTGTTCCTGGTTTTGGAGGAAACACTTGCAGTGTTTTGCTGTTGAGGATGAGATTTGCTGTGGGTTTGTCATCTACGGCTTTCATTATGTTGAGGTGCATTCCTTCTATGCCTGCTTTCTGGAGAGTTTTTATTTTTTTATCGTAAATGGATGTTGAATTTTGTCAAAGGCTTTCTCTGCATCTATTGAGATAATCACATGGTTTTTTATCTGTTAATATGTTGTATCACATTGTTTGATTTGTGAATATTGAAGAATCCTTGCATCCCTGGAATAAAGATAGCTTGGTCATGATATACACTCTTTTTAAAATGTTGTTGGTCCTGTCTGCTAGAATTTTGTTAAGGACTTTTGCACCTCTGTTCGTCAGTGATATTGGCCTGTAGTTTCTTTTTTTGTGGCATCTTTGTGTCATTTGGTGTTAGGGTGATGGTGGCCTCATAGAATGAGTTTGGGAGTTTACCTTCCTCTGCGATTTTCTGGAAGAGTTTGAGTAGGATACGTGTTAGCTATTCTCTAAATTTTTGGTAGAATTCACCTGTGAAGCCATCTGGTCCTGGTCTTTTGTTTGTTGGAAGATTTTGATGACAGCTTCAATTTCCATGCTTATGATGGGTCTATTGAGATTTTCTATTTCTTCACAGGAGGAGAAGGGTATGACAGAGGATGAGATGATTGGATGGCATCACCGACTCAATGGATATGAGTTTGAGCAAGCTCTGGGAATTGGTGATGGACAGATGGACAGGGAAGCCTGGTGTGCTGCAGTCCATGGGGTCACAAAAAGTTGGACATGACTGAGTGACTGAACTGAACTGAACTAAGTTTTGGAAGATTATACTTTTCTAAGAAGTTGTCCATTTCTTCCAAGTTGTCCATTTTATTGGCATGTAATTGCTCATAGTGGTCTCTTATGGTCTTTTGTATTTCCTGTGTTGTCTGTTGTGACTTCTCCATTTTTATTTCTAATTTTATTGATTTGATTCTTCTCCATTTTTTCTTGATGAGTCTGGCTACCAGTTTGTCTATTTTATTTAGCTTCTCGAAGAACCAGCTTTGGTTTTACAGATCTTTAGTCTCCTTCATTTCTTTCTCATTTATTTATGCTCTAATTTTTATGATTTCTGTCCTTCTACTAACTTTGGGATTCTTCTGTTCTTTTTGCTAGTTGCTTTAGCTGTAAATTTACGTTGTTTATTTGATGTTTCTCTTGTTTTCTGAGGTAGACTTCTATTGCTATGAATCTCCCTCTTAACACTGCTTTTCCTGAATCCCATAGGTTTTGGGTTGTTATGTTTTCATTTTCATTAGGTTCTATGCATATTTTGATTTCTTTTTTGATTTCTTCCATGGTCTGTTGGTTATTCAGAAGTGTGTTATTTAGCCTCCGTATGTTCGTGTTTTTTATAGTTGCTTTTTTCCCCCCTGTAGTTGACATCTAATCTTACCACATTGTAATCAGAAAAGATGCTTGAAATTATTTCAATTTTTAAAAAATTTACCAAGGTTAGATTTATGGCCCAGGGTATTTTTTTAGAAATACATTTTGTAAGGAAGCTATTAAGCCCACTCCTCCATTTTTTTTAGTGAGACAAAGCATTAAATTCCCTTTCTGATTATATAAAGAATACATTGTATTTGTCCTTTTCAACCAAAAATTCTACCATAAACTCTGACATTTATGTTTCAGAAATAAAACCTAGTTTTCTTACTCACTTTGTAAGAACATTATAGAAAATACAGTAAGGCACAGATTAAAAAATAAATCTTAAAAGATCATTGTAATGTTTTGCTAAGTATGGCTTAACTGAACCGAACTCTATTGTTGTGTATTTACAGTTTTTTTTATCACTGTTGTTGGCAATGCCTCTCAAGAAAATTGTAAGAAACATCTTTGAGGTGAATTCTTCCCCATCCACAGTAATTTCCTTTAGGATAATTACTGGAAGTGGAATTGCAGGCTCAAACAGTATACACATATCTGTACCTTTTGAAATGAAACAGTCAGTTTGCACTCAATTACAATTGTTACCAGTTTTGAGCACCATTACAAGTAGATTAAAGTGCTTATTTCCTTATACATTCAACAACAGAAAATAGAAAAAAAGTTTTACTCTCTTTCTCTTATCAAATCAGGGATATCATTATTTTATACACATGCATTTTTCATTCCATGTCAGATTCCTTTTTCCACCCTATTAAGAATGTACTGTATTTCTTCCTTTGTGAACTGGCAGTTCCTTGATTCTAACCCTTAAATGTCTGAGTGCCTATCCTGTTGTGACTGGTCTTTAAGCGAGCCTCTTTGCGTGTCTGGCCTGCTGGCGGCCTTCACGCTGCGCAGGCTCCTCCCTAGCTGTGGCGCGCAGGGGCTCCTCCCCAGTGGTGTCCGCCGGCTTCTCTCTGCAGTGGTGGCGCGCCAGCTTCTCTCTGCAGTGGTGGCGCGCCGGCTTCTCTCTGCAGTGGTGGCCGCAGCAGCTTCTCTCTGCAGTGGTGGCCGCCGGCTTCTCTCTGCAGTGGTGGCCGCAGCAGCTTCTCTCTGCAGTGGTGGCCGCCGGCTTCTCTCTGCAGTGGTGGCCGCAGCAGCTTCTCTCTGCAGTGGTGGCCGCCGGCTTCTCTCTGCAGTGGTGGCTGCCGGCTTCTCTCTGCAGTGGTGGCCGCCAGCTTCTCTCTGCAGTGGTGGCCGCCGGCTTCTCTCTGCAGCAGCCTCTCCATTTGAGGAGCAGGGCCTCTAGGGCGCTGGGTTTCTATCACTGCGGCCTGTGGCCCAGTAGTTGTGGCTCCTGGACTCTAGCGCTCAGGCTCTGTAGCTGTGGCGCAAGGGCCTCATCGCTCCATGGCATGTGGGATCTCCCCAGACCAGGGATTGGACTGGTGTCTCCTACACTGGCTGGTGGATTCTTTACCACTGAGCCACCAGGCAAGCCCTCTAATTGACTTTTAACAATGCTTTATATATTAATTATGTTCCTTTGTTGATGACAAAAATTCAGATTTAAGCATTGTTATTTATTGTGCCCAAAACAATAAGTTCTTCATAAACCATTTAATTTTCCTGCTTTAATAATATGATCTGTTATCATGCTTTTCTCTTAGTTATATACTGTCCAAGATTTCCACTTAACCAATGATGGAATTGCAATTTAGAGAAATGAACCTGTTGGAAATCACACAGCAAGGAAACAATAGATTTGGAATTTCAAGTCAGGTCCATTGAATCCAAACCTGTGTTTAGCATGATGCTAAGTTGCTGCTGGGCCTTCCCTGGTGGCTCAGAGGTAAAGAATCTGCCTGCCAGTGCAGGAGATATGGACTTGATCCTTGGGTTGGGAAGGTCCCCTGGAGAAGGCAATGGCACCCACTCCAGTGTTCGTGCCTGGAGAATCCCGTGGACAGAACAGCCTGGTGAGCTACAGCCCGTGGGGCTGCAAACAGTCAGACAGTTTAGCAACTGAAACAACAGCACAAGTCGCTACTGATTCTTGTTTCCTCTCTATTTCATAGTTCAAGCATCAGCAGACTACATTTCTCAGGTCAAATCTGGCCTGCCATTTGACTTTTAAAATAAAGTTTTATTGTAACCCAGCCACACAGTCATTTGTTGTTACTCTCCTGTTACAAGGGCAGACTTGAGTGGCTGTGACAGAGACCTCATGCCCACTCTGTGGAGCCGTAAAATATTTCCCATCCAGCCCTTTACAGCACAAGTCTGCTGACTATTCCAGTAGCTTTTTGCCCTTTGGAAACAATGCGGATATTGGAGGTCCTGAATCTGTCTTCTATCTCTCTATATCTTAGTGTTCTCTCAACATTCCTATTTAGAATTAAGTAAACTGCTATCATGCTTTTATTTTAGCTATTTGTGGTGCAAAAATGTGATCCATTGCCTCTACTGATACTTTCATTTAAAAAACTAGCTAGCATTTTTATTTCCAAAATATCTTATTCTCAGTCCCATATTTCTTAGCATCTTGCCTTGTTTTAATGATGTAACATCTTCTTGAATGTCATTAAAAGTACTGTTTATCTTTTTAAAGATGTTATTTTGAATGAAAGCTGGTTTCTTTATGAGGCTTGCTTCCGGTATTTAATCAGGTGTCCATATGAATTTCTGACTTTGTCATTGCTGAAAGTCACTGTGGAGCTCTCTCAACAAAGGAATTGTTGCTTAGTCACTCAGTTGTGTCCGACTCTTTTGAGATCCCATAGACTGCAGCCCACGGGGCTCCTCTGTCCGTGGAATTCTCTAGGCACAATACTGGAGTGGGTCACCATTTCCTTCTCCAGGGGATCTTCCTATCCCAGGGATCAAACCCAGGTCTCCTGCATTGCAGGCTGGTTCTTTACTATGTCTATGGTCCAACTTAAAAACCCAGGTGGGTTTTCCTTCCATTGGCCTCCCAGTTCCCTCCTGCACACAGGTATCCTCAGCCTCCTGCCCGTGTGCCAGCTCTGCCCCTGATGTTGTTGTAGGAAGCTGGACTGTGTGCATGTGTGTGCAAGCACACGTGGCGAGGTAGGCTGTGATGTTTGTATTCCTGACCCTGTCCCTCTGTGTTACAGGTAAAATTCCCCTGGATATTCACTGCTGTGAAAATTTAGTGTGCTTTTGTGGTATTATGACCTATAAGAAATATATATTTGGTGACTAAAATAGATGTGTATTTAGGGGGTGTGTGTGTGTGTGTGCACATACATTCAGTGGTGTCAGACTCCTCATGACCACATGGACTGTATGTAGCCCACCAGACTCCTCTGTGCTTGGGATTCTCCAGGCAAGAATACTGGAGTGGGTTGCCATTTCCTTCTCTAAGGGCTCTACCAAACCCAAGGATCAAACCTGAGTCTCCTGCATTGCAGGTAGATTCCCCACCACTGAGTCACTGGGAAAGCCCCCTGTCCTTGGTAGGTGCTGTAAAACTGAGTTGAATTCTCATATACCATGCTGGTGTCTGAGATTTGCTTGTTGTGTGGGGTGCCCCACACACATGTTTTGAAATTGGGTGCAGGAACCCTTATCAGTGTCTAAGAAGGACTCATCAGGTGGATAGATACGTTTCCTTTCATGGTGATGTAATGGAATTTATTTTGGCAAATAGTCTTTGTTCTTTGAGTAGGAGGTTGGGTCCTTCCCAGGCGTCAAGGCAGGTAAACCTCTATTCTCTGTTCCTTCTTAGTGTTTAATAGAAATAAATCTGTGGGAACATTTAGGTTGGAAGAATGCTTTATGCAAGAGCTGATTGTTCTTCAGTTCAGTTCAGTCGCTCAGTCGTGTCTGACTCTGCCACCCCATGAATCGCAGCACGCCAAACCTCCCTGTCCATCACCAACTCCCGGAGTTCACTCAGACTCATGTCCATCAAGTCAGTGATGCCATCCAGCCATCTCATCCTCTGTCATCCCCTTCTCCTCCTGTCCCCAATCCCTCCCAGGATCTGAGTCTTTTCCAATGAGTCAGCTCTTTGCATGAGGTGGCCAAAGTACTGGAGCTTCAGCTTTAGCATCATTCCTTCCAAAGAAATCCCAGATGGTGAATGCAACCATGAAATTAAAAGATGCTTGCTCCTTGGAAGAAAAGTTATGACCAATCTAGACATCCTATTAAAAAGCAGAGACATTACTTTACCAACAAAGGTCCATCTAGTCGAAGCTATGCTTTTTCCCATATTCGGATATGGATGTGAGAGTTGGACTATAAAGAAAGCTGAGCATGGAAGAATTGATGCTTTTGAACTATGGTGTTGGAGAAGACTCTTGAGAGTCCCTTGGACTGCAAGGAGATCCAATCCATCAATCCCAAAGGAAATCAGTCCTAAATATTCTTTGGAAGGACTTACAACTGAAGCTGAAACTCCATTCCTCTGGCCACCTGATGCAAAGAACCTACTCATTGGAAAAGACCCTGCTGCTGGGAAAGATTGAAGTGAGGAGGAGAAGGGGACGACAGAGGATGAGATGGTTGGATGGCATCACCGACTCAATGGATGTGAATTAGAGGAGGCTCTGGGAGTTGGTGATGGACAGGGAAGCCTGGCGTGCTGTGGTCAATGAGGTTACAAAGAGTCAGACACGACTGAGCGGCTGAACTGACTGACTAGCTGTAGCTATAGCTTAGTTTATGTATGTATACAGTTATAGCTCTCTCTCTCTCTCTCTCTCTCTCTATATATATATATATATATATATATATATATATATATAATCTTTTTTATAAAAAAAGGAACACATTTGAGTTAATTCTAATGAGATGGATGAACCTGGAGCCTGTTATACAAAGTGAAGTAAGTCAGAAAGAGAAAGAAAAATACTGTATATTAACATATGTATATAGATTTTAGAAAGATGGTATTGATGATACTACATGGAGGGCAGCAAAGGAGACAGGGATGTAAAGAACAGACTGTTGGTCTCAGTGGGAGACGGTGAGGGTGGGATGATTTGAGAGACTAGCACTGAAGCATATACATTCAGTTCAGTCCAGTTCAGTCGCTCAGTCAAGTTCAACTCTTTGTGACCCCATGAACCACAGCACGCCAGGCTTCCCTGTCCATCACCAACTCCCAGAGTCTGCTCAAGCTCATGTCTGTCAAGTAGGTCATGCCATCCAACCACCTCACCCTCTGTCGTCCCCTTCTCCTCCTGCCTCAGTCTTTCCCAGCATCAGGGTCTTTTCCAATGAGTCAGATCTTCACATCAGGTGGCCAAAGTATTGGAGTTTGAGCTTCAGCATCAGTCCTTCCAATGAATATTTAGGACTGATTTCATTTAGGATGGACTGGTTTGAACTCCTTGCTGTCCAAGGGGCTCTCAAGAGTCTTCTCCAACACCACAGTTCAAAAGCATCCATTCTTCAGCGCTCAGCTTTCTTCACAGTCCAACTCTCACATCCATACATGACCACAGGAAAAACCATAGCCTTGGCTAGATGGACCTCTGTTGGCAAAGTAATGTCTCTGCTTTTTAATATGCTGTCTAGGTTGGTCATAGCTTTTCTTCCAAGGAGCAAGCTTCTTAATTTCATGGCTGCAGTCACCATCTGTAGTGATTTTAGAGCCCTAGAAAATGAAGTCTGTCACTATTTCCATTGCTTCCCATCTATTTTCCATGAAATGATGGGACCAGATGCCATAATCTCAGTTTTCTGAATGTTGAGCTTTAAGCCAACTTTTTCACTCTCCTCTTTCACTTTTGTCAAGAGACTCTTTAGTTCTTTTCACTTTCTGCCATAAGGGTGGTGTCATCTGCATATCTGAGGTTATTGATATTTCTCCCAGCAATCTTGATTCCAGCTTCTGCTTCATCCAGCCTCGCATTACACATGATATACTCTGCATATATGTTAAATAAGCAGGGTGACAATATACAGCCTTGACATACTCCTTTCCCAATTTGGAACGTCTGTTCTATGTTCCATTCTATCTGTTGCTTCTTGACCTACATAAAGATTTCTCAGGATGCAGATAAGGTGGTCTGGTATGCCCATCACTTAAAAAATTTTCCAATTTGTTGTGATCCACACAGTCAAAGGCTTTGGCATAGTCAATAAAGCAGAAATATATGTTTTTCTGGAACTCTCTGGCTTTTTCCATGATCCAGCGGATGTTGGCAATTTGATCTCTGGTTCCTCTGCCTTTTCTAAAACCAGCTTGAACATCTGGAAGTTCACGGTTCACGTATTGCTGAAGCCTGGCTTGTAGAATTTTGAGCATTACTTTACTAGCGTGTGAGATGAGTGCAATTGTGTGGTAGTTTGAGCATTCTTTGGCATTGTCTTTCTTTGGGGTTGGAATGAAAACTGACCTTTTCCTGCCCTGTGGCCACTGCTGAGTTTTCCAAATTTTCTGGCATGTTGAGTGCAGCACTTTCACAGCATCATCTTTCAGGATTTGAAACAGCTCAACTGGAATTCCGTCACCTCCACTAGCTTTGTTTGTAGTGATGCTTCCTAAGGCCCACTTGACTTCACATTCCAGGATGTCTGGCTCTACATGAGTGATCACATCATCATGATTATCTGGGTCGTGAAGATCTTTTTTGTACAGTTCTTCCAGGTATTCTTGCCACCTCTTCTTAATATCTTCTGCTTCTCTTAGGTCCATACCATTTCTGTCCTTTATTGAGCCCATCTTTGCATGAAATGTTCCCTTGGTAGCTCTAATTTTCTTGAAGAGATCTCTAGTCTTTCCCATCCAATTGTTTTCCTCTATTTCTTTACATTGATCACTGAGGAATCCTTTCTTATCACTCCTTGCTATTCTTTGGAACTCTGCATTCAGATGGGTATAACTTACCTTTTCTCCTTTGCCTTTCACTTCTCTTCTTTCTCAGATATTTGTCAAGCCACCTCGGACAACCATTTTTCCTTTTCACATTTCTATTTCTTGGGGATGGTCTTGATCACTCCCTCCTGTACAGTGTCACAAACCTCTGTCCATAGTTCTCAGACACTCTATCAGATCTAATCCCTTGAACCTGTTTGTCATTTCCACTGTGTAATCATCAGGGATTTGATTTAGATCATACCTGAATGGTCTAGTGGTTTCCCCTACTTTCTTCAATTTAAGTCTGAATTTGGCAATAAGGAGTTCATGATCTGAGCCACAGTCAGCTCCCATTCTGGTTTTTGCTGACTGTATAGTGTTTCTCCATCTTTGGCTGCAAAGAATATAATCAGTCTGATTCCAGTGTTGACCGTCTGGTGAGGTCCATGTTTTGAGTTGTCTCTTATGTTGTTGGAAGAGGGGGTTTGCTATGACAAGTCCATTCTCTTGAGAAAACGCTGTTAGCCCTTGCCCTGCTTCATTTTGTACTCTAAGGCCAAAATTGAATATTACTCGAGGTATCTCTTGACTTCCTACTTTTGCATTCCAGTCCCCTATGATGAAAAGTGTATCTTTTTTTGGTGCTATTTTTAGAACCTCTTGTAGGTCAGCATAGAACCATTAAACTTCAGCTTCTTCAGCATTAGTGGTTGGGAAATAGACTTGGATTACTGTGATTTTGAATGGCTAGCCTTGGAAATGAACAGAGCTCTTTCTGTCATTTTTGAGATTGCACCCAGGTACTGCATTTTG
The DNA here is from genome assembly GCA_006408615.1 of Connochaetes taurinus. Lineage (NCBI taxonomy): Eukaryota > Metazoa > Chordata > Mammalia > Artiodactyla > Bovidae > Connochaetes > Connochaetes taurinus. The sequence continues at coordinate 68,481 of SJXO01006081.1, forward strand.
GACTCTTTTGTTGACTACGAGGGTTACTCCATTTCTTCTAATGGATGCTTGCTCACATTAGTAGATATAATGGTCAGTTCAGTTCAGTCCTTAGTAGTGTCTGACTCTTTGCAACTCCTTGAACTACAGCATGCCAGGCTTCCCTGTCCATCACCAACTCCTGGAGCTTGCTCAAACTCATGTTCATTGAGTCGGTGATGCTATCCAACCATCTCATCCTCTATCATCCCTTTTCCTCCTACCTTCAATCTTTCCCAGCATCAGGGAGTCTTTTCTAAGGAGTCAGTTCTTCACATCAGGTGGCCAAAGTTTTGGAGTTTCAACTTCAGCATCAGTCCTTCCAATGAATATTCAGGACTGATTTCCTTTAGGATGGACTGGTTGGATCTCCTTGCAGTCCAAGAGGTTCTCAAGAGTCTTCTCCACCACCACAGTTCAAAAGCATCAGTTCTTCAGGGCTCAGTTTTCTTTATAGTCCAACTCTCCCATCCATACATGACTGATGGAAAAACTATAGCTTTGACTAGATGGCTCTTTGTTGACAAAGTAATGCCTCTACTTTTTAATATGCTGTCTAGGTTGGTCATAGCTTTTCTTCCAAGGAGCAAGCATCTTTAAATTTCATGGCTGCATTCACCATCTGCAGTGAATTTGGAACCTAAGAAAATAAAGCCTCTCATTATTTCCCCACCTATTTGCCATGAAGAGATGGGATAGGATGCCATGATCTTAGTTTTTTGAGTGTTGAATTGGTTGAATATTGATATAATGGTCATCTGAGTTAAATTCACTGATTCCAATCCATTTTAGTTCACTGATTCCTAAAATGTCGATGTTCACTCTTGCCTTCTCCTTTTTGACCACTTTCAATTTACCTTAATTCATGAACCTAAGAGGTTCCTACGCAATATTGTTCTCTTGCAACATCAGACTTTACTTCCATCACCAGTCACATCCACAGCTGTATCTTATTTTCACTTTGGCTCCATCTCTTCATTCTTTCTGGAGTTATTTCTACACTGATCTCCAGTAGCATATTGGGCACATACTGACTTGAGGAGTTCATCTTTCAGTGTCCTATCTTTTTGCCTTTTCATACTGTTCATGGCGTTCTCAAGGCGGGAATACTGGAGTGGTTTGCCATTCCCTTCTCCAGTGGACCATGTTTTGTCAGAACTCTCCAACATGACCCTTCCGTCTTGGGTGGCCCTCCATGGCGTGACTCATAGTCTCATTGCGTTAGACGAGGCTGTGGTCCATGTGATTGGATTGGGTAGTTTTCTGTGATTGTGGTTTTCAATCTGTCTGCCCTCTGATGAATAAGGACAAGGGGCTTATGGAAGCTTCCTGATGGGAGAGAGAGACTGTATGGGAAACTGGGTCTTGCTCTGATGCTCAGTTCAGTTCAGTTCAGTTCAGTCGCTCAGTCGTGTCCGACTCTCTGTGACCCCATGAATCGCAGCACGCCAGGCCTCCCTGTCCATCACCATCTCAGTAAATATTTAATCCAGTTTCTGCTGATGGGTGGGGCTGTGTTCTGTCTCCGTCGTTTGGCCTGAGGCACGCTGACCCAGGCCTCCACTAGAGACTCCTGAACACTCACAGGCGAGTCCAGCACAGTCTCTTCTGGGCACACTCCTCTTTTCTCCTGGGTCCTGGTGCAGACGAGTTTTGTTTGCACCCTCCAAGAGTCTGTTTCCCCAGTCCCGTGGAAGTTCTGTAATCCAATCCCACTGGCCTCCAAAGTCAAATTCCCTGGGGATTCTCAGTCCCTTTCCCAGATCCCCAGATTGGGAAATCTTTTGTGGGTCCTAGAACTTTCTTAACAGTGTGAGAATTCCTCTGGTATAATTGTTCTGCCGTGTGTGGCTCCTCTGCTCGGTGGCTCTATGATGGGGCCACTTATGACCTCTTCCAAGATGGCTTATGCCGCATGCTGGGTGACCCAGGTCTGCTGCAGCCGTGCACAGCGCCATGTATGATGCCATGCATGAAACTGCAGATTCAATGACCAGTGCAAATTTGATTCATGCAGCGGGGCACTCACAGCCTGTGCTCTGGGACAGCCCAGAGGGATGGGGGGATAGGGTGGACGCATGTATGTTTCTGTGGCTGGTTCATGTTGATGTATGGAAAAGCCATCACAACGTTGCAAAATAATTATCCTCCAATTAACATAAATTAATTAAAAATACATTTTAAAAGTGATAATAGCTGTAATATTCATAAGTGCTGTTATAATGGTAAAAGTATAATGAAACATTCTTAGAACAGTTGCACACTCATCAAATACACTGAGTATTTGCTGCAACAGCAAATACTCATGAACAGCAAATACGTTCATGTTGCCCTTGATGAGTGGTGAGCTTCCTGTTTCCCAGGTGTATTCAGGTGGAGTAGGGATGTGGTGCCTGGAATAGTATATAGAGGATTCTGATGTTGAATTGGAGATTGGATTAGATTGTTTGGGGGTTTCCCTTGTAGCTCAGACAGTAAAGAATTTGCCTGCCAATGCAAGAGACCCAGGTTTGATCCCTGAGTCAGAAAGATCCCCTGGAGAAGGCAATGGCAACCCACTCCACTATTCTTACCTGAAACATTCCATGGGAAGAGGGCCCTGGTGGGCTACTGTCCATGGGGTCACAGAGCTGGCATGACTGAGCATGCACGGATGATGCTGATGATAGGTTTTTGGTCAAGTAAGTTTTGGTCACATATGAACTGACTTTAGCATAGGTTTTGGTTTGCTCATTTGTCCCAACAAATATTTACTAACTGCCAGTTATGTACCAGGGCCAGGCTAAGTGCTAGAATGCCAACTGATAAAGGAGATAAGCTAAATCCTTGCTCTCTTAGAACTTGTGCTTCAAGGGGGCAAGGAGATGAGAAATAAGCTTTAAGAAGCAAGGAAACATCAGATAGTGGTAAATGCTCTGCTTTAAATTAAAGGAGATTCAGGACTGGGAGCTTGTATACACCCGTGGTGGATTCATGTCAATGTATGGCAAAACCAATGCAGTATTGTAAAGTAAAATAAAGTAAAAATAAAATTTTTTAAAAAATAAATTAATTAAAGGAGAAATAAGTAACAGAGTGACGGGAAGGCCTCTGCATGTGAAGCCGCTGAGATGACGGGTTTGTTCATTAAAGCAGCACAGCCTAACTCAGTCTGACTAATTCAGTGAGTGACTGTAGTGCAGGATATGGTCAGTGACACAGGCAAAGGCCAGATAATACTGGGCTTTTTGATCAGAATAAAATGAGGATTTGTGAACAAAAGGAATGAACAGCCCCTGGACTGCAGGTAAATTATGATTTCTCAGTTACTAATTCGCAGCATTGCTATAACTGAACTCTCAAACCCAGATCTCTAAAAATTTGCGTGCTCTGCAGAGGTTCTATCTCCTTACCCTACACCAACTACATAATGGCATGGGAAAGTCAACCACAGATATTTTATGGATTTGGGGGCAAAAGAAAGCAAAAGATGCCTTAAGTTCTGAAAGCGTGTCTTCTTAAATAGTCTTCACTCCTTGGTCGTTTTTTCTTCACTATAACCACTGTTTTTCTCTCTTTGTTTTGTTTTGTTTTTGCTTTCTGACTTTTGGCAAAGTAATTTGCCAAGAAGTATTTATCAAATAAAGGACTCATTTATAAATATTTGTTGTAATTTCATTCTTCTATCTTTGTATTTCCTTTTAAAAAAGGAAAGATTGCCAAATTCCAAACTTCATCAAATTCACACCTGTCTGAGTGCTAAATCTGAGTCATAATGAACAGGAAATAAGCCAAACAACCATATTCTTTTTTGTCAGCAATCAAATACAATTTTATGCCACACATAGAAGTCAGTGAATGCATGGCCACATGTCTAATTATAGTTTTCAAATGTCTTTGTTATGATGATATCATTGCCCAACCTTTACAGAGGATTTAGTACTAATAGAGGCCAGGCAGAGTCCCGCTCACTATATATATGCACACGAAGTCACTCAGTCGTATCCGACTCTTTGAGATCCCGTGGACTGTAGCCCACCAGGCTCCTCTGTCCATGGGATGGCAAGAATACTGGAGTGGGTTCCATTTCCTTCTCCAGGGCAGCTTCCTGATCCAGGGATCAAACCAATGTTTCGTATGCCTCCTGCCTTGGCAGGTGGGTTCAATAACACTAGTACCACCTGGGAAACCTAGATAGATAGATAGATACACAGTATATATCATTTGATCTTTACCGTGGCTCTATAGAGCAGATTTTATTGTTATGCTATTTTATCTGTAAGGAAACAGCTCAGGAAACATTTATCAAGTTGACTAAGGTCCAAATCAAGGACTTTGACCACGGGTCCTCCATTCTTGATTATTCTAGAAGCCACGACAACATAAGAAAGCTGGTGAGGAAACATTCACTTGAAATCAGGAAGGTCATCTACTTACAGAGGGATCCCTCTATGCTTCGGGGCAGATATGTGATGACATTTTCTCTGCACTGAGATGGAAGGTTAGCTGTGGGCACTGGAGAAAGATGTGTTATGTAGAATAGATTATTTAATCTCTGAGTCTCAACTTTCTTGTTTGTAAAGTGGGGTTTAGAATATTTGCCGTAGCGATTCCTGATGGAGATGAAATGAGATGAGGCAGAGTATACAGGCAGGGCAAACAGTAGGTGTTCTATAAATATCAGTTATCTGACTAAGTTCTTTGTTTCCTTCCTGTCTCTCATGGAAATCTGGAAGAGGCGAGGCATCTATTTGCAAATCATTTTATAATCCAGGGATGAAAGCTGATGCAGACATACAATGCCATATTTCCTTCTGGAATCAAGAAAGATTTTTAAAATATCCTTTGATCTATTGTGGAGAAAAATGTCATGTGCACTAAAGGTAAATTAAGCAAGGCGATTGTTACGTGGTGATGGCAGCTCCTTGTACCCTATCCAAGTTCATGGTGTAAGTCAAGGACACAGGATTCAGAAGCCACACTGTTGCCTTCTTTTCTAGTCACTTTCCTCCTATATGCCTCTGAAAAGATGCTAATTTACTATTTGGTTTCTCTAAACTACAAATCACCTTATTTTCCCTTTTTCCTCTAAATCATTTTACTGGACAACAAGCTACAAAGAAAGTCTGTGTATCACTGCCAAATCTCCCTTTGGACAGTATCACCTGCTATGTTTCTGCCGAACTGAATCAGCAACATGGACGGGAGAAAAACATCTAAAGTCCTCATTGTTCATTCAGGGACTGTGTCGGCTAGAGAAAGGCTTGGGAGGTGGCATCCCCAGGTAGACTGGATACAGTGAGAAGACGCTGGACACTGCCTCTGTTCTCTGGCACTTCTGCATTCACTTAAAAGGGCAATTTTGGTTGGTCTCTGTCCTGGCTTTCATCCCATTCTTGCAGGTCACAGCCATGGCCGACCCTGAACACCCTTATACTGTGTGTGTGGACAGTGTGTTGTGACATCTTGACCTTGCTTAAAATATGAGAACTGGAGGCCCTTTCTTCTAAGCATGGGGAAGCCAGCTACACTGGTGAGTACTGCATGGAATGAAAGCATGCTAGAAGCTGTTTTCAGGATTTCCTCAAAATCAGGAGAATGAAGCTAGAGTTGAGAACCTTGACACTATTTTTATACGTGATTTTAATTTTCTTTGTGAACTGTTGAATTTCTCTGTGAACTATCCAAGAAATGCTGGTATCACAATGCTCACTTGTAGAGCCCTTTGAAGAGTAAGGAGGGATCATTTCCCCTCTTCCTTAACTCTGGTTTCCAGGGTTGACCAGGAATACACGTAAAGGGTGTGCCCTGAGGTGTGTGCTAATTGTTCTGATTGTCACCCATCCCTCTGGTAAACGGTGCTAAAATGACATCTTGCCGGGAGACTGGCACAACTTTCAGAATTATATGTCCACAATTGTTTTAATATAAATTTATTTATTTTAATTGGAGGTTAACTACTTTACCATAGTGTGTTGGTTTTGCCATACATCAGCATGAATCTGCCACAGGTATACATGTGTTCCCCATCCTGAACCCCCTCCCTCCCCGTACCATCCCTTTATTTCAGGTACTTGTTGTCGCTGTTCATTTACTAAGTCATGCTGGACTCTGCGACCCCTTGGACTGCAGCATGCCAGGCTCCTCTGTCCTTCACTATCTCACAGTTTTCTCAATGTCATGTCCATTGAGTCTGTGATACAATCTAACCATCTCGTCCTCTGTCACCCCTTCTCCTCCTGCCTTCAATCTTTCCCAGCATCAGGGGCTTTTCCAATGAGTCAGCCCTTTCCATCAGGTAGTCAAAATATTGGAGCTTCATCGTCAGCATCAGTCCTTCCAATGAATATTCAGGGTTGATCTCCTTTAGGACTTACTGGTTTGATCTCCATGCTGTCCAAGGGACTCGCAAGAGTCTTCTCCAACACCACAGTTCAAAAGCATCAGTTCTTTGGTGCTCAGCCTTCTTTATGGTCCAACTCTCACATCCATGCATGACCACTGGAAAATTATAACTTTGACTATATGGACTTTTGTCAGTAAAGTGATGTCTCTGTTTTTAATATGCTGTCTAGGTTGGTCACAGCTTTCCTTCCAAGGAGCAGGCATCTTTTAATTTCATAATGATGGCTGCAGTGATTTTGGAGCCCAAGAAAATAAAGTCTGTCCTTGCCTCCATTGTATCCTCTTCTATTTGCCATGAAATGATGAGACTGCACGCCATGATCTTAGATATACCAAGTTTCTGAAAGTTAAGATGTTGATGTTCATCTGCCTAACAAAATTCCATCAGGATCCCAATGATAAGACAAAGGAGAGGATCTAAACAGGGCATTTTCTGAAAATATTTTGAGAGTCATCTTTTGGTATCCAGGCATATACATTATCCACTAGGAACAATTTTTGACTTGAGGGATAAAGACAAAATCTATTACAAATGTAGAGGTCAGGAAAGTGAAGATTTGTGCTCTAGAGGGGGAAAAAAATGAAGAATCTATAGCCAGAGTGGATTTGGATTGATTTGCAAACTGGTTGACCTAGGACTCTTTTAAGACTCTCAGCCTGTATATTGTCTATTCCCCCCGAAACCTGCCTCAGTCTCCACTGGGCCCATTTAGGTGAGGAGTTAAAAGATACTGAGCCAGGCTCTTGGAACTGAGAGGCAGAGATCCGAAGTCTCGTGTCATCCTCAGGGTGCACCATCCCCCTCCGTGACAGCCTTGTTGGTGGTGGTTGATTTTGTTTTTTATGTGTATACAGTAAGATTTGTTCTGTGGGGCACAGTTCTATGGGCTTTGACAAATGCATAGCCTCATATCTAGCCCCACAGTCACGGCACAGAACGTCCCCATTATCCAAAACATTCCTTTTCTCCTTTGTAGTCAAGCCTTCCCTCCGCCATCAGCTCCTGGCAACTAATAATCTGGTTTCCACCCTGTAGTTTTCCCCCCTTTGATTCACATGTGGAGCAGGTTCACTCCAAGGATTTAAGTTGGCGTCCCCCGTGGCTCAGTTGGTAAAGAATCTGCCCCCAGTGCAGGAGAGCCGGATTGATCCCTGGGTCGGGAAGATCCCCTGGGGAAGGGAATGGCAACCGGCTCCATTATTCTTCCCATGGACAGAGGAGCCTGGCGGGGACACAAAGAGTCCGACGTGACTGAGCGACTACCACGCTTTCTCTAATCACTTATGATGAGGAGCAGTCTTCACGTGTGTCTTTGCCATCCTTATATCTTCTTCAGTGAAATGTCTGGTAAATAGTTCACCCATTTTCTAATTGAATTGTTTTCTTGCCTCTGGGTTTTGAGAATTCATTTTGTGCCTGCATAAGAGCTCTGTAGGAGATCGTTTGGCAAATATTTTCTCATAGTCAGCGGCTTGTCTTTTCATTCTCTTATCTCTGCCTTCTGAAGAGCAAAAGCGTAAGACTTCTCAATTCTGGTGAAGTCCAGTTAATGAAGTTTTAAAAGCTTATGGACCGTGATTTTGGCGTCATATTTAAGAGAAGTTTCCCAACTCAGGGTCACATAGATTCTTCTGTGTGTGTGTATAGTGTTTCTAAAAGTGTGTAGGGGTTGCAGTTGCCTGACCATGCCTTGAAAATCTGAAGCTTCCCGTAAATGTTTGCTGTTGTGTGGTTGTTTGTAGATGAAATGCTCCTAGAAAATTGAGGCTTGAGATTGCAGCATTTAACAGAGTGTTCTCCTTGCCTGTATTGCTACAAAATGAGCCATCCCAAGCCTCTGTGCTTTAAAACGTTTCTTATTGTCCCTCACAGTTCTGCAGATTGACTGAGGGCAACAGGCCAGTTCCCACACAGATTCCAGCCTGCAGTTGCCGTCAGATGGTGGTCAGAATAGGAGGCATCTCACAGACCCATCTCTCAGCTGGGACAAATGTCTCAGATGGCTCACAGGCTTTCCAGCCCCAAGCCTTTGTGATATCACTTGGTAAAAAGAAAGCATTTTTCAAGTAGCTACTGTGACGTATCTTGAAGGAGCCACCAAGTCAAAAGATTTATGATTCTAAAGGATTACTTACCACCTAGACTACCTGCTGTTCTCTGGCGAGAACATATGAAGCCCCTCAGAGGAAATAAACGTATAAAACCAACACACCGGAACGGGTGTAAATTGAAAGACCCTCAACATTATCCTCACCAAATAGGAGTACTTCAATGTGTGTTTAAGAAATTATGGGATATTAGATTTGTGTAGCAAGATGGCGTGTCAAAAATTTCTTTTATAGAAAAGATTTGCTGTAAATATGCAAGACAGTGTGATTTTTAAAATCTTGAGCAAAACCAGGTCTCCATAAGTTACCCTACCTGAGCTTGTTGCTATTTGGTCATTATGAAATGCAGTGGAAATTGAAAAGGGTTGCTTAGTTAGAGTGAATTTACCAATATCCTTTCTTACTGTTTCTTTTGAATAGGGGAGACATGTAATCATGTGCAGTTTATGACAGTAACCCAAGGGAAGAGGTGAGATGATGTGTGAACGTGAGCTTGGGAGGGAGCCATGGGCTGGCACGGCGACCGATGGCTTCCCCTCTTCAGGTAAACACAGCTCAGCGTGGAGTGGGGTAGGACAGGGGAGCAGGTGAAAAGTCTCACTGAAGCAGAAGCCCAGTTCCTCTGCTCATCAGATTTGTGACCTAAGGGTTTTAAGCTATTTGAAAGCATATTAAAATATATGTATGATACTTGCCTTGGAGACTGGAGGGGTTAAAACATGATTAAGCTTTGCAAGTGCTTAATAGACTCTGGCACGTACTAAGCGGTGGTAAACACTGGCTTCTGATTTTAATAAGTTAAGGACATCGTGACCTTTAATCTCTCCCTCAGATCCCATGCCCAGGCTTCTCTTGTCACTCCCTTCTCTGCAGGGAAGTCACCAGGGCTCACAAATACAATTTCAGCTCATTTGGAAGAAGAACGTTTCCTCTGACCCTCCTGCCCTTGGACGTCGTGAGTCTGGTCGGAGCTGCAACGTCGAGTAACGTCTGTAGGGCTTTGTGATCCTGGGAAAATTATTTAACCCATTCCTGCCTCAGTTTTTCCATCCATAAAACAGGGATAATGTTGCTGTGCTCAGTGGTGTTCAGCTCTTCACAATCCCGTGGACTTTAGCCCGTCAGGCCCCTCTGTCCGTGGAATTTTCCAGGCCAGAATCCTGGAACAGGTTGTCGTTTCCTGCTCCAGGAAATCTTCCTGACCCAGAGATGGAGCCCAGGCTCCTGCATCCCCTGTGCTGGCAGGTGGGTTCTTTACCACTAAGGCCACCTGGGGACCCACCACATAACGCACACCGGGGAGTCAGACGAGAGAATGTACGCAAAGTGTCTGAAACGACGACTGGCATTCAGAAAACACACTTTTTCATTATCATGCTTCTTTTAAAGGTGTTTTCATGTGGACCGTCCTTAAAGTCTTTCTGAATTTGCCACAGTGTTGCTTCTGGTTTATGTGTTGGTGTTTTGGCTGAGGCATGTGGGGTCTTAGCTCCCCAACTAGAGATCAGACCCATACCCCCTGCGCTGGAAGGCAAAGTCTTAATCAGCAGACTGCCAGGGAAGTCTCTGTTATGCTTCAGCAGCTACCATCAGAATAAAAACTTACCATGGGGTGTGTAATTAACACCCTGACATTCTGGTTGCCAGCCGTTGGCCTTTTCCCTGACCAGACAGTATTTGTGTGTACAGTCGGTCATGTCTGACTCTTTGTGACCCCACGGGCTGTAGCCCACCAGGCTCCTCTGTCCCTGGAATTTCCCAGGCAAGAGCACTGGGGGGAGTTGCCATTCCTGGCTCCAGAGGATCTTCCCAGCCCAGGGGCTGAACCTGCGACTCTTGTCTCCCATGCTGGCAGGCAGGTCCTTAACCACTGTGCCACCTGGAAAGCCTCAGACAATATGCCTGAGTGTAATAAGATGAAAAAAATACCAATATGGTGAGAAGGGGCATATGGTGCATCCTAGGAAAGATATTGCTTTAGTGGCATGGTTGTGTTTTTTTTTTTAAAGGCACATAGGTTGTTGGGTGAAATATTGAGATGTTGGCCAACAGACCTCAAGCAATAAGCCTTATTAAAATATTATGCAGAGCATCTCCAAGAAGGGGAGAAGAGAGAGTTGAGAAGGGCCAAGAGGGAAGGGAAGAGTGAAGCGTCGTCTGTAATAAGGTATGTGAAGCTGCAGAGTGGAGGCTGAGGTCAAGTGGTTCCAAGAAGTGTGTTCACGTGTTGTGTGTTTGCTTCACTAAACAATCCTCTCGTTTCCAACAACCCCATCCCTGTTATGTGACAGTTCATTTCACTCACGAATATGCTGGACCCATAGCAGCTTTTGTGTGCACACATTAAGAAGGTGAATATCCTGCCTGGGTGACGGGTTCTGGGCAATAAATGACACGTACACAGAGAAAGGAGTTCAAAGCCAGGGAATCACTCTGCCTCGTTTCTTACTCAGTGCAAAGCTGTAGAGAAAACACCGACTGTCTCAAATGTCCATAAGTTATGGGATGGAAGACTCATAAGACTGTATCATCATGTCTCCATGCCCACCCTAGGAGCTTGCACATGAAGAATGAATGAATGAATGAGGTCACAGCTGACATCTGGGTTACGTATGTCTCAGGCATTGTATATATAAGTTGTATTTACAGCAAAGTATTCAGGCCCTGTTCATAGCTGCTCTCTGAAGCTGAGTGAGGATGTGTGTGTTGAAGCAGACTATTTGAAATGTATTCATTTTATCCAAACATTATTTATTCATTGTAGATCTTCTTTAATACTTACAAGGCACTGGTCCCGGTAGACAATGATGCCCTTGTGAAACTTCTGTGTTAGGCAGAGAAAACAGAATACTCACATGTAACAAGCAAAATAATTTCACATAGTGCTATGAAGAGTATAAAAGAGGGTGTTAGGTTAGGGAGGGTCTTGACAAAGAATTAAATACGGAAGCCCCTTAACAGAGAATTTGGGGGCTGAGACGTGAATGCTGAGAACTAGCCCTTGGACCATTTGGCAGTAAAGCCATCTAGACACAGAGGAGCTCTGTGATAAAGATGAGTTAATGAGATGTAAAGAAGAGGAGTGCGCTGGGCTGAGTGGGGTACAGAGAATGGAGACACCCGCGCAGTGAGTTCAGAGATACGAGGAGGTATCAGTGAGCGAAGAGTCGGTTCTGTTTTGAGGGTAATGGAAAGACTCTGGAAGATTCTAAACAAGGGGAGAGCATCGTCTCATTAGAAGTGTCTGTTTTCCAGTAGCCGATGTGCATGCCACCTGCATCTCGTCCATCTGTCACCACGATCCCGGCCTCTGAGCTCCCACCAGGGCACCTTACGGGAACGCGGCTGATGCGCAGAGGATTTCTGCTTTCTCCAAGGTCGTTCAAGGTCAAAGGGAAAATTGAGGATTTTATAGCGTGGGAGGTGAGAATTGGCTGCCTCTCAACCAGAGCGCTCTGTTGAATAACTGATGGAAGGGTAAAGGGACCTTTCTAAAATCGCTGCTAAAAGATACAGTGTGGTACCATGATTTTTTCAATACTCTTTGCAAAGTAAGCTAAACCTCATCTTTCAAAGAAGCAAGAGTATAATGCTTTTCCGTACTTTCTTCCAAGTCTATCTTTTTTTCTTTGCTGAGTCTGCATATGCACCATCCATGCCAACGTCTAAGGCATTAACTGACGACCTGCAATCTGAGGAAAAGGGTCAAGCGAGGGATTAGGGCTGAGGGGCTTAGAAAGAAGGGGAGACCCCCGCAGCAGGATTCAGCCAGTCTGACTCAATATCACTGGTGGTGTAAAAAAGAGATTTTGTGTTTAGATTTTTGTGAAATGAAATTATATACCTTGATACAGGATTTCCTAGTTTCTAGAACAGTCTAAGTGAGCAATTTTAAAGTTAGCTTCAATATGACTGATTACTATTTTGATTTATGTAAATGTCATTTCTGTGAGTGAATTTCATTTCATTTCTGTGTTATTGTATCTGTATTTAATGCATTGCATTAAACTTTGCTCTGTGGTACAGAATTCATGATATATTGTTCTGCATTGTATACGGACTCTTTTAAAGCATTCCTGGTCTTCCTTATAATCAAGGTTTGGTCATTTATGCCAAAACTTTTATTGAAAGCAAACATAACAAAATACTGTTTTAAAGTGTGGTGGCATTAAAACAATAAAGATATTTTGATTAAAAAAAATCAATTTACTAAAAAGAGTAGGTCTCGGTTAGATAAGGGAAACACTGAGCCCCTCCCGTCCTTTCTTCTCCTCACCCCATTATCACATCAGTCAACTTTCAGTGACCAAGCATTCGTTACGTTTCTTTGCCAAACAACACGGTAGGTGCCAGGGAGGCCTCGGTTGACGCTACAGAAACAAAGGGCAGTGTGCAGACAACACGCAAAGAGCCTCAGGTAAGGGAGCGAACCTCCAGCCACAGGCTGCGCTCAGGGCTGGAACAGGGAGGGGAAGGCCGTGACGCCTCAGCCAGGGGACGGCGACCCCTTGTCGGCTCCCCCGTTCCCAAGGACCCCGCCTTTCATCCTTAGCACTAAAACTCGACATGTTTTTGCTGCTTTTGGTAGTGGTCTGGGGAGTTTTGCTGGCTTGCGCATTCATTTTTTGGAGCATGGGCGTGGTGCCAGTTTGCCCCGCTTCAAGGAAGCCCTTTTCCACCCGAGGGAGCCTGTGACAGGTGCCCGGCCGATCAGCTGCGAGGAGGAACCGCCTCAGACCGTCCTGTCCCCGAGGCTCTCCTCCCACTCGGGAGTCCCGGCGGAATCCTGGAGGCGATCGTGAGCGCGCGGGCGTAAGGGCAGGAAGCATGAGCAGAAGGAGCTTGGGTCCCCCCAAGGGCAAGTGGCAAAAGCAAATACAAAAAATTATTTTAAAATACAAGTTTTATATATTTTGCATACATATTTACACATGGTGCATAATTTAAAATATGTGTTACTCCGTTTTTAGGCTAATTCAGAGTGGGATGTGAGAGTTGAGAGCTGGAGAGATGGAAAAATTGGAAGAGAATTAAACACTGGGCTACCAGCAGCTCTCTGAAGCTGTTTGGCTATGGTACAAACAAATGCTTAAAAACACGAACTGCAATTTCAAAAGGCAAGCACACACCATCCTTATACTTAAAATATTTAGTAAAAAGTACATTTGGCGCACACATATTCACACAGTTTTAGTCATCTACTTCTCTTTGTGTGTGCAGACCTATATTTTAATGAGTAAAATAGAAGTAGCTATTCCTTAGGGTAAGATTTCATTACTGCTTTTGATGAAAATAATAGTGTATGGGAAACCTTTGAAATAATACCCAGCTCCAGGCCTCACCCCAGACCAGATGACGCTTAGAGACTCTGATTTAGTAGGTTTTGGTGCTGTGGGTGGGGCCAGGACAGTGGGAGGTTTAAAACTCCTCTTGTGAGTCAGGTTGGTGCTCTCTGATGACCTGGGCTGGGATGAGGGTGGCAGGTGGGAGGGAGGCTCAGAAGTAGGAGAAATATGCATATTTATAGCTGATTCATGTTGTTGTGCAGCAGAAACTAACACAACATTGTAAAGCAATTTTTTAAGTTAAAAAAATAAAATAAAAATCCCCCTGTGATTCTCATATACAGCCAGGGTTGAGACTGGCCTGGAGGAATGGTTTGCCTGAGCAGAAGAGGACAGTTAGAGAGAAGGACCTCGTGGCTAAGAACACCCTCCATCCTGTCTTCACTAGGAAACAGTTGGGTGATCTTGAGAAAACTAGCGAATCTTTCCAACCCTCCATTCTCTCACTGTGAATGAAATGAAATGATAGAGTCGTGCACTTACCACCCACATATGAAGACCATGCAACGCAGTTAAGACCTACATCAGTGCAACAAGCTTCTCCATCCAGCACAACCACACGAAGATGACTGACATTTTGCAATATGGAGGGTATTTGGGGGATGGTCTCACTTAAAATGGGGCTTTGCTGGCAGTTCAGATGGTAAAGAATCCACCTGCCAATGCAGGAGACTCAGCTTCAATCCCTGAGTCAGGAAATTCCCTGGGGAAGGGCCTGGCAACCCACTCCAGTATTCTTGCCTGGAGAATCCCATGGACAGAGGAGCCTGGCAGGCTACAGTCCATAGGGTCGCAAAGAGTCAGACACGACTGAAGTGACTTAGCACTCGTGTGATCCCCACAGACACACTCCAGGTGTCAGCCACCAGGGCACTTGGAACCAGCTGCAGTGCACTTGGAACCAGGGCACTTGGAACCAGCTGCAGTGAGAAGCCTCGATGTGTTTGGAGGGTGAGTGTCATGTTTATTAAGATACTATTACAAAGTAAAAAGCAAATTTTAAAGACTGTGATTTTGAATATGAGCCTTCACCAAAAGAATCCCTGGAGCAGACCTTCTAAGCTGCAGGCTCCAATTTGCAAGCCAGCTGCTCCTCGCAGGACAAGCCTGAGTCGCTGCTCCACAGTGGCTCTCAGCGGGAATGTTAGTTACTTAACCATGGATAATGGTTTTTCAGAGCAACTGCAGGGAAGCCAGAAAGCAAAAGTTTCTTCATATGATAACAGTATCATCATCTTAGAGTTAAAATAAACACTTAAGACCATCTACCCTGACCTGTTTATTTTAAAGATTTAAAACACTTAGCCCTTGGGTTCAGTGCCTTGGTTAACTTGCTCGAGACAGTTTACGGAGGGCAACTGCAAGCCTGGAGGCTTGTTGATATCAGATCTAGTACTCTGTATATTTCTCTTGGAACTGTGGTTTCTGATCCAGTAGCCAGAAGCCGTGTGTGGTTCTTGAAGTCTTGAAATGTGGTTATCTGAGCTGAGATGTTCTATTTTAGTCCACTGGGGCTGCTAAAAAAAAAAAAAAAAGTACCATCGACGAGGTAGCTTATAAACAACAGTGATTTATTTCTCACAGTTCTGGAAGCTGAAATCAGGGTGCCACCATGCCAGGGCCGACTAAGAGCCCGCTTCTGGGTTGCACACTGCTGCCCTCTCCTTGTACTCCTCGCTTGGTGGGCGAAGAGCGAGCGAGCTCCTTGGTGTGTCTCATAAGGACGCTGATCTCGTCGGCGAGGTCTCCACCCTCATGACCTAATCACCATCCACAGGCCCCCCTCATGTCACCACTGGGGTTTCAGCTTCCAGAATATGAGTTTTGGGAGGACAAAGGCGTTTAGTCTGCTACGCGTGCTGTAGGCACTCTATGCCTCGCCTTTAAAGACTTACTGTGAAAAAATCGTTATGCTGATTACAGGTTGCAGTGAAAATGTTGGGGACATATTTGTGTTAGACAAAATATACTATTAAGTTAATTTCTTCTTTTCACTTTTAAAAATGTAGCTGCCAGAAAATCTATAATTTCATGTGTGACTCACATTTTATTTCTGTTGGGCAGCTCTGTCTCAGATTCCTTGCACCAAGGCAAGTTAAAAGGACCAGGAAACACAATTAAAATTTTCACAATCATTTAAAAGCTGTAAGGACGTGGTCAGAAATCAGAAATAAGGGGAGAAAACTTAATAGAATAAAGGGGTTCAGGTCTGTGTAGTTAGGTTTGAAATTCTAGGTGTATTTTTCAAATGGCTCATCTTTTGGACTTGAACTTGAGCAAACTTTGCAAGATAGTGGAGGACAGAGGGGCCTGGAGCTGTGATCCATGGACAGAGGAGCCTGGAGCTGTGATCCATGGACAGAGGAGCCTGGAGCTGTGATCCATGGACAGAGGAGCCTTTAGTGCTGTGATCCATGGACAGAGGAGCCTGGAGTGCTGTGATCCATGGACAGAGGGGCCTGGAGTGCTGTGATCCATGGACAGAGGAGCCTGGAGTGCTGTGATCCATGGGCTCACAGTCAGACATGACTCAGCAACTGAACGACATCTTCCAGAAACATGGAAAAGTCCTTCAAAGAAAGAAAATGGGAGCGTTTCATTCAGTGTTTTAGGGGCAAAACATATCAACATTTAGAGGTTACCAGTTGTTCTCCTTTCAATGTGTCTTGCCTGCATGTAACCCTTAGCTAGATGCCTCTTACAATACTGACAGTGCCAACATGACTTGTGTAGAAGGTTGTAGTACAGATATGCTATTTTTATCTGAGACATGCCTAGCAAATGTGTAGGTTTTCTTTTTTTATTTTCTTAAATTATCCTATAATTGACTTTTTATATATGTTTGTAATACACAGTTTTGAGGCAAACAGTAAATTCAGTCAATATGCTACTGTAAATTAGACCACTGTTCAACACAGGGGTTAGGGTGAGACAACTGTTTATCTAGCTGGGTTTTTTTCCCTTTATTCCTCTTTTTTTTTTTTTTTAATGGAGATTTATTTCTTTCAGTTTAAGAGAGAAATGAAAACTGGTACCATTCTTCATTCTGCATCACAGTAAATAAGCTTCATTACCAACAGACGTTTTAATTTCTTGTGGAAATACATTCCTTGCTGATTAAGTCCATCTTCCCTTCATTTTCAAACTATAGAAGATTTGCTTCAAAACCCACAGATCAGGTATATCACATTCTTTATTGAGCCAGTAACAAAAGAAAATACATTTATATTATTCAGGAAGCAATCACGGAGATACTTTATGGCTCATTTATATCAATATCAAACTAATTCAATGACAAGTCAAACATGGTGCCCTTTAATCATGGAAAACTGTAAGGTATTTCAGCTGAATAAATTAAGGGCAATTAACTAAAAAATGAGCTACACCCATGAAGCTCATTATTTTTAGGTTGAGAGATCCTTTTCGTGATTAGAATTGTTCTCTTTGATCTGCCAGATGCCTGTTTTGCCCAACAAAAATCAAAACATCTCAAAGCATGAAAGCATGCACCCCATGTGTTGTGTAAACTTGACTTGATAACTAACATCAGCCATGCCTTTTGCATCTATTATCTTGGTGAAAAATACCGATTCCTCATCCAACGGAAAAGCATAAATTTAGAACTCCAAAAATCCTCCAAGTAATAAAATCCAACAGAAATCAGATGCAATTGTATAATCCATGCTGGAAAATCCGTTATGATCAGGAAGAAACAGGTTGGACATTGACCAGAAATCCCTGTAAAAGGAATAGGCAGACCACACGCTGCTGGGCTTCTCTAAATACGGACAAAACAAAGAGGATGTGTCTTGTACAAATGCCTGTTCTGGGCACAGATGTCTGTGACTACATGCCATTTTTCTGGAGTTTTTAGTAAAGCATGTGTATATTTACACATATAGGGGCTTCCCAGGTGGCCCGGTTGTAAAGGATCTGCCTGCTAAGGCACGAAACGCAAGAGACGTGAGTTCAGTCCCTGAGTTGGGAAGATCCCCTGGAGTAGGAACTGGCAGCACACTCCAGCGTTCTTGCTTGGGGAACCTACAGAGAGAGGAGCCCCGAGGGCTACGTCCATGGATCGCAGAGTCAGAGGTGACGAGCACAGAGCACCCACACGGCACACGTGTGTACTCAGGGACATGGCCTGAGTCTCCTCACAGCTCTGCCAGCATTACTAGGCGTTCATTTTTTATGTGCCAGCGTTAAAGGAAATGTACTCAGTCCATGATGGATTTTTGCCAGTGATGCCAGTGAATGGGATGAGCAAGCTAAGTAAGTCACTGTGCTCTGCTGTGCTTGCTGGTGTGGCTGTGTGTGTATGTGTGGACATAACACTTTTAGCTCACATCAAATGATTTGCATTTCCCAAGAATCTGGCAACTATGAGAAGGATAGTAATCTCAGAAAACATGTTGGGTGATTGATATGAATTTGCCATGAATTAAGATTTTCAAAAAATATTTTCAGAAAAAAATTATTTTTGAGCATCTTGTAACATTCTGTGGAATGTTCTGTGTAATGAGATGGTGAATGTAAAGGCCCTACGTGCATTCTATCTGGAAGGATGGCAGACAGAGTTACTAAAAACTAAAGCATTCTAGTGATGCCAAGCAGACAGAGTTACTGAAAACTAAAGCATTCTAGTGATGCCGCGTTAATGTACTGTGATGTGAATAATGGCATCGACGGCATGGGGCAGTGGAGACTTCAGTAATGGGAAGACATCCCCTCTAAGGAGGTAACCCTGCCTTTTTTAACTGTTCATTTTGAAAACACATCAAATATAGAAAATGTTACAAAAGTAGTATAGTTAACTCTGATGACTCCTTCACTTTAACCAACTGCTAACACTTTGCCATTTTCTGTGTAATTGCTGTCCAATACATCGTTCTGACCCAATTAAGAGCTTTGGGCGTCTTGATCCTTCACTTGTGTCACTCATTTGTGAACCCTTCAGTGCGTATGTCCTAGGAGCAACGCCAGTCTAGAAATCGCCACAGAACAGCGTCATAGCCAGCACGCTTGGCACGGGCACAAAGCCAGAACGGCAAGCACAGTCCACACGCTACAGTCCCCAGGCGGCCCAGGAAGGTCTTGCCTGACATGACGAAGTGACCTGGAGTAACAGCTAAAAGATGGGCCAAACACAGACCACGAAAGGGGTTTTCAGGAATAAAGAGAGAAGGAAGAGAAAGCCCAAAGACATTCATGTAACATTTACGTAAATAATGTACTTAAAAAATGACAGCTCTAGCCAGTATTCTAGGAGTTATAATATTGATGAATAAAACCTGCCTTTACACACACTAGTTAAATGGTTAAATTTTAAATTCCGTGTAATAAGAAACCTTGTCCAAACTGCTGGTCGTTCTGTTTCTGTTTGGTTTTCCTCTGTGTTTATCCGCCCGCTCTCTACCTGATCCACTGCATCGTCCGCTGAAGTGATCTGCCGTGGAGCGCCACAAGCACGGTTTAGGAAATTGTTGCCTGCAGAATTCAAATATGGACATGAGGCATCTGGAAGCAATTTCTGATAGGAGAGTCTATACATTGTACCCCAAGGTACATCCTGCACAGTACCCAACCAAATGTTTCTTCTTTAGACAAGATTCAGAGGGAGGAGGGACGCATTAGCTGTAACACTTAATGGACTAAGGTGCCATTACTTATTAAACAGGACTATCTGTATGAAAAATGAACTGTTAATGTACACATGCAGATAATGGAATCCATTTTATCTTATCTACATACACAGAAGATTCTGATTGAATGGACCTGGTGGTCCCTTTTTACTCATTCCATTTGCCTGCGCACCGTGTCTGGATTAATAAAGAGCATATTTTCCCAAATGAACATAGAAAGGCACGCTGGCCTGCTCCCAAGGACCCAGGGGTCTCCCTAAGACGTTCAGAGGGACCGAAGGTCAGGTGGCCCTCACTGGGGCCGTGGAAAGGTTGTGGGTCTTATGTGCAGCAGAGAAGCAGCCTGGAGTGTCTGATTCTTTCCAACCTTTGAAAACCCTAAAATAAAGCTGCAGCATCATAGACCATCTGGCACTTACAACACAGCATCTCTGGATAAGTCTGAGCAAAGGGCAGACTGTTACCCCCACGGGGAAGGAGTTTCGGTCACGCTTCATTTTACTCCACTTGCCTGGTCACGGCCAGAGAGATCAAAACCCCCTCCCATGCAGCCCCCTGTCCTCACCCTTGAGTTAATCACTCGTCTTAACGTCTGCAGTTTCTATTTTTTAAAATATAAGCAAGAGTAATGGGAGCTCTGAACAAGAAAATGTCACATACAGACTTTTAAGTCTTGTCATTGACACTTGGGCTGCCCTGGTAGCTCCGCTGGTAAAGAACCAGCCTGCTATGCAAGAGACCCTAGCTCGACTCCTGGGTCAGGAGGATCCCCTGGAGAAGGGACAGGCTACCCGCTCCAGTATTCTTGAGCCTCCCTTGTGGCTCAGATGATAAGGAATCCACCTGCAGTGTGGGAGGCCTGGGTTCGCGCTCTGGGTCGGGAAGATCCTCTGGAGGAGGGCATGGCAACCCACTCCAGGACTTTTGCCTGGAGACTCCCATGGACAGAGGTGCCTGGTGGGCACATGAGGATTCACACAGTCCATGGAGTCACAAAGAGTCGGACACGGCTGAGCAATTAAGCACAGCACGTTCATAATTACGGCAGCCTTGGAAAAACAAAACAAAACCCTAAAGCTGCCTGAAAGACCAACAAGACTAGATGATTAGATGAATTCACCTAGTAAGTATTAGCTGTGCTAACCGCCTTAAAAGAAATACTGATCACGCATGTCTCTGCCAAAGGACAGCCATGAGGGACAGAAGGAAATGACGGGACAACCCAAACCCAGAAAGCAAGCAGGCAAGTACTGTATGCTTGTGTGCCACTGGATCTTTATTTGTGTGTGTGTGTGTGTGTGTGTGTGTGTGTGTGGATTAAAGAACTAAGCTGTGCACAGCAGTCCCCTTTGATGTGGTGTCTAGACCGGAGTGTGATGGGAGGAGGAGCGCCTTTTCACTTTATGCTCAGTTTATATTCATTCTAAGCCTGGATATTGTCATTTAAAATAGCAAAGATAGAATCATAAGGTGATAGAGAGAAGTGGCAGCTTAGCAAATATCCAACCTAGTTCCATATTCTTTGAACATACCCCATTTTAAGCAGGCAGTGAAAACTGAATGAACCCAAGCTCCCCAGACCTTAAAGAATATAATTTGGGCAATGCTGTGTTTAATTTAAATAAAACACTATCACCCCAACCTACGTTCCTTTTGAACATTTGGATATTTTGGCACAAAGAATTTTAGATAATTTAAATGGTTAGCTTGAATGTTTTAAACGATTTAAAATATGGTTCTAATCACTGAGGCACTGAGTTCAAGTTATTCCGAGTCATGTTTCCACACATTTTCATTTATGGATTGTAGTTCAAGAAAATTCTCAAAACTTCTCATAAAGTAGATTTTCGTGGAATTAATTTTAAGCTGAAAACGGCAGCATGATCTCATCCCTGGAGCACAGAGAAAAGAGAGAGAAGCTATTGGCCAGCTGTAATTACAGCATTCACTTTGCGCCCTTTTTTCTATGTAAGCTTATGAAATTTAATACGACTTTTTCTGTTGCCTTCCCTTATCTTCCTGTTGTTTTCCGACGCCCAGAAATGGACAAGAGGAGACAAACGCTCCCCCATTTTCATGCAGGGTCCCGCCGCCCCGGCAGCAGGCAGGGCCAGGATCTGCGGTCCCGGGACGGCGCCTCGCAGAGATGGAGACGCGCGCTGTCCTAGGAGCGCGCGTGTTCCCCGTGCAGCCGCCTCCGACCCCGCGCGACCCCGGGGGCTGTGGCCGCCAGGCTCCCGTGTGCACGGGATGCTCCGGGCTAGAGCCGCGGGGTGGGCAGCGCGCCCTCCTCCCGCGGAGCTCCCGGCCCAGGGGCCAAGCCTGGGTCTCCTGCGGGGGCAGGCGGCCTCTTCGCCCTTAGCCAGCGGAGAGGTTTAGACGAGGCCCACCCCGAGAACTGGACACGCGGCCTCCTTAGGGGTCCGCCTCGGCGGCTGAAGGCAGGGAGCCCGGGGTGGAGGGCTGGGCCGAGCAGGAGGGCTGCCCGCAGCCTCGCGGGCCCAGAGCAGGAGGGCGCGCTCCCCACGGCCCGCCGCCGGCTGAAGGCGGCGACCGTCGCGAA
>SJXO01006081.1:90769-110831 GCA_006408615.1 Connochaetes taurinus
TCGCGAAGGAGGCCCGCGCGCCCCGCAGACCCGGCGCCCGCGGACAGGGACAGGCGGCGCTGCAGGGCCCGCGGACCGGAGGGAAGGCGCCGTCTCCGCGGGGCGCAGGTGGGGCCCCCGCAGGGCCGCTCTCGAGGATGCGCCCCACGCGAGGAGAGGGCGGGACGCTCCGCCCAGGCGCCCCGGGCGGCCCTGTGCCCGCAGCCTCCCTCCCGGCCCTGTGCCCGCAGCCTCCCGGCCGGCCCTGTGCCCGCAGCCTCCCTCCCGGCCCTGTGCCCGCAGCCTCCCTCCCGGCCCTGTGCCCGCAGCCTCCCGGCCGGCCCTGTGCCCGCAGCCTCCCTGCCGGCCCTGTGCCCGCAGCCTCCCTCCCTGGCCCGCAGCCGGCCTGGCCGAGGCGGAGGAGGGAGCCCGGCGGAGGCCCGTGCTGACGGGCAGGCGTCACAGCGCTGGAAGCGCCGTGTTTCCGCTGGCTGCATCTTCTCTTTGCCAAAATGCCCATCCTAGTGAGTGAAAGAGCCCGCGTCTTTCTGAAGAGGTCAGTGCAGAAAAGGGAGAGAGTAAGGGAGCAGAGGAGGAAAAGAAAAGCTCTGTCCACTCCGCCCAGCTCGTGCGATCCGCAGTCACACGTAGATGCTTTCAGTAAGTTCCTCAATGCGGGTTCAAAACTTTTTATTCTACCCCATACATTTATGAAACCCGCTCTAAGGAAAATCTCCATTCCCTTCACGTATTGGAGTCTTTCAGAAAGACGTCTCCACAGTGCTTTGTGAACAATAGTTCCACATCACTGAGAGAGTCTGTTGTGTGAGGCAAGTGAGGTTTGGGAAGGGACTTTGTCAGCAGAGATGCAGGGTGCTATTAAACCCGTAATTCCTGCCGCTGTGAAGAGGAATTATGTGTGAACGTCAAAAGGGAAACGAGTTCTGCCTCGCATGCCATCTTTTGCTATTAAGAGATTCTGGACTTTAATCAGAACTTTTGCTCAGCAGCCATCAAACCATTCAGAAAAAGTTGGCTTGGATCATTCAAGGAAAGAGTTGGAAGTGGTACTTGCTTTGTTTGAAAGTAGCCAACAACAGAGCCCCCATTTAGCAAACATTCCATTTTGCAATGTAGTATAGGTGTTCGGGGCTGTGTGTATTTTCCTGAAAGTAAGTCATAAACACAGATCAGAGTTTGCAAACTCATAGCCCAGAGTCCCTGTGTGTTGCCGACCTGGTGTTTCTTTTAAAATCCATGTTATTGTTTTGTTTTCTAATAGCTTCGCTGCTGCTAAGTCGCTTCAGTTGTGTCTGACTCTGTGCGGACCCCAGAGACGGCAGCCCACCAGGCTCCGCCGTCCCTGGGATTCTCCAGGCAAGAACTACTGGAGTGGGTTGCCATTTCCTTCTCCAATGCATGAAAGTGAAAAGTGAAAGTGAAGTCGCTCAGTCATGTCTGACTCAGCGACCCCATGGACTGCAGCCTATCAAGCTCCTCCGTCCCTGGGATTTTCCAGGCAAGAGTACTGGAGTGGGGTGCCATTGCCTAATAGCTTTACTAATAGCTTTACTGAGGTGTAATTGACATTTAATTCCAAACATATTTAAAAAGTATAATTTTATAGAATTTTTTGTACATATACACCCACTAAATGATCACCGCTATCAAGGTGGTAAACATATCCCTAAATATATCCTTATTTAAAAAAAAAGTGAAAGTATTAGTCACTCAATTGTGTCCGACTCTTTGTGACCCCATGGACTGTAGTCTGCCAGGCTTGTCTGTCCATGGGATTTCCCAGGCAAGAATACTGGAGTGAGTAGCCATTTCCTTCTCCAGGGGATCTTCCTGCCCCAGGTATTGAACCCCTGTCTCCTGCATTGCAGGCAGATTCTTTACCATCTGAGCCACCAGGGAAGTTCACATATATCCTCGTATGCCTCTCCCTCCCGCCTGCCCCTCTCTGCCCTACCCTATCTCTATGTAACCCCAACCTTCCTTCTGTCGCTAGAGATTATCAGTAGACTAAGTGTCTATGTTCCCCCCAAACTCATCTGTTGAAACCTAACCCCCAGTGTGATGGTATTAGGAGGCGGGGTCTTTGAGGGGTGATTAGGTCATGAGGGTGGAGCCCTCATGAATAAGATTAGTGTCCTTGAAAAAGAGGCTGCAGAGGTCGCCCTCGCCCCTTCCCCCAGGTGAGGACATGGCATCCAGGACCAGGAAGCAGGTTCTCATCAAACATGAAATCCTAACCCTCATGCTCCCAGACTCCAGAAGGGTAAGAAGTAAATTTCTATTGTTTCTAAGACAGTACCAGGCTATGGTATTTTTGTTATAGCAGCCCACATTGACAGATCAGTTTACATGTTCTAGAGATTTATAAAAAAGATTCATAGAGAATATAACCTTTTGGTTTGTTTTTCTTTACTGAGCGTAGTTATTTTGAGATCCATGATGTAGTAGATATTAATAATCATCCTTTTTTGTGGGCTAGTCTTCCATTGTATAGACATACCACAGTGTTTATCCATATGCCATATGGTTAAAACATCCATATGTTTATCCATCAATAGATGGGTATTTGGATTATTTTCATTTGGGGCCACTGCAGATACAGTTTCTATGAATATCTGGGTATACATCTTTGTATGGACAATGCATTTTTTTCTCCTCAGGAAATACCTACACATGGCATGCCTAGCTCATCAGATAAGTGTATATTTGGGTTTTAAAGAAGTTGCCAAACTGTGTTTCTAAAGTAGTTGCAATATTTTTAATTTCCAAGTACCATTTTCTTCACATCCTAACTTCTTCACGTGTCCACCATCATTTGGTATTGCCAGTATTTTTAATTCAAGCCATTTT
This sequence comes from Connochaetes taurinus, assembly GCA_006408615.1. Lineage (NCBI taxonomy): Eukaryota > Metazoa > Chordata > Mammalia > Artiodactyla > Bovidae > Connochaetes > Connochaetes taurinus. The sequence goes on from SJXO01006081.1 coordinate 93,620, forward strand.
AATGGGTTGTAATGGCATTTCATCAGGGCTTTAATTTGCATTTCACTACTGGTTAATAATGTTGAACTTCTTTTGATGTGTTAATTTGCCATCTGTATATCTTCTTTGGTGAAGTCCCTTCAAATATTTTGCTGATTTTTTTTACTGAGTGTTATCTTATTGAGTTATTTTTTAAAACTGAAGCATGTTTTATGTACAGGGTTGTGTTGATTCCAGGTGTACTGTGAAGTGCCGTACACGCATGTGACTTTTCAGGGCCTTTCCCATGTGAGTTATTGCGAAATGCTGAGCGTGGTTCCCCGTGCTGTACCATAGGTCCTTGTTGTTTATTTTACACATAGCAGTGTGTGTATGTCGACCCGAAACTCCTGAGTTATCCCTACCCACTTTGCCCTTATTAACCATAAGTTTGTTTTCTATGTCCGTGAGTCTATTTCTGTTTTGTAAATATTAATACAATCATTTGTGTCAATGTCTTAGATTCCACATGTAAGTGATACTATGTAATATTCGTCATCATTGAGTTTGGAGAGTTCTTTATATATTCTGAACACGGGTGCTTTACCTGATACGTGCTCCACAAATATTTCCTTCCACTCTTTTCATTCTCTTAATATTGTCTTTTGAACAGCAGAAGTTTTAAATTGTGGTGAAGTCAAATTTATCTGTTTCTTGTTTTACGGATTTTCTCCTGTGTTTCCTACCTCTCGGGGTCATTGTCCTTCATTACCATGCCCATTATTTTAAGTATCTTGTGTAGTTTCTTGCTAAGGGGTAGTAAATACAATTCCTATTATTCGACTTGGCAAGAGGCAGATGCCTGGTGTGTTACCTTAAATTTATTTTACAATCAATATCTAACAATCTGGAAACTTCACATAATAATCTACTGATTTGGATTCCCTTAAAAATATCTGGCTACACAGTAGTCCTATTCCTGCATAATCTAGCAGACTGGAGCAGTGTGGCCTTCCATTTGGTTACTAACCACTAGCCACTAACTGCTAACCACTACTTACTCGATTCAACTTTCTAATTCTGTTCATAGGAAACAATATTATAATAATTACAAGGTTACTCAGCTTCCTTTGCACTCAAATAGAACCATATCTCTAGGCCATATACTCAATCAGCAAAGAGTTTTAGTCATTCAGTGAACAATTTTATTATTAAGTGAAAAAAATGCATAACTCCTTGAAATGGTACAATAATATATTTATTTGCAAAGAAAGGAAGAAGTAGACATTTTCAGTGCCACGTGTTTTAACATATAATGCTTAGTTAAATCCATGAATTCAAGTCCTAAAGCAATGCTTTGATTCAGTTCAGTTCAGTTCAGTTCATTTCAGTTGCTCAGTTGTGTCCGACTCTTTGCGACCCCATGAACCGCAGCACGCCAGGCCCCCCTCTCCATCACCAGCTCCCAGAGTTCACTCAGACTCACATCCATCGAGTCGGTGATGCCATCCAGCCATCTCATCCTCTATTGTCCCCTTCTCCTCCTGCCCCCAATCCCTCCCAGCATCAGAGTCTTTTCCAATGAGTCAACTCTTCACATGAGGTGGCCAAAGTACTGGAGCTTCAGCTTTAGCATCAGTCCTTCCAATGAAATCCCAGGGCTGATCTCCTTCAGAATGGACTGGTTGAATCTCCTTGCAGTCCAAGGGACTCTCAAGAGTCTTCTCCAACACCACAGTTCAAAAGCATCAATTCTTGGGCGCTCAGCCTTCTTCACAGTCCAACTCTCACATCCATACATGACCACAGGAAAAAGCATAGTCTTGACTAGATGGACCTTAGTCAGCAAAGTAATGTCTCTGCTTTTGAATATGCTATCTAGGTTGGTCATAACTTTTCTTCCAGGGAGTAAGCGTCTTTTAATTTCATGGCTGCAGTCACCATCTGCAGTGATTTTGGAGCCCAGAAAAATAAAGTCTGACACTGTTTCCACTGTTTCCCCATCTATTTCCCATGAAGTGATGGGACCAGATGCCATGATCTTCGTTTTCTGAATGTTGAGCTTTAAGCCAACTTTTTTACTCTCCTCTTTCACTTTCATCAAGAGGCTTTTTAGTTTCTCTTCACTTTCTGCCATAAGGGTGGTGTCATCTGCATATCTGAGGTTATTGATATTTCTCCCAGCAATCTTGATTCCAGCTTGTGCTTCTTCCAGCCCAGCGTTTCTCATGATGTACTCTGCATAGAAGTTAAATAAGCAGGCTAACAATATACAGCCTTGACGTACTCCCTAATTCATTTAAATACTTATTTACTAGCCTTCAGTGCAGAGGGGAGCTGCCTGATAACTGAGATCGGGACAGAGCGTGTTAAGATATCACTACCCCTCACAGGTGCAGCCTGTAGCCATCCTGCAAGACTTGAAGCCTTCTTGTGAGCTCGGTTCCTCTAGGATAGGGTGACTGGGTGGTTTACAGAAAACACACAATTACTCTTATCAGTGAGAATTACCTGAGGGTGGCCCTGGCTGGACCCATCAGACTCCATTCTAATCTGGTATCATCACAAGCATTATCTAATGGCTTCAGAGACATAGCGAGCTGTCTCCTCTGGGTTTGTGGACAGAAATGCTTTCTCCAACTTACTTCCTACAAGGTGGCTTTTAACTTCCCCAGAAACGTTGGCCAGTCTGCAGCTGCTGCTAAGTCATTTCAGCCGTGTCTGACTCTGTGCGACCCCAGAGACGGCAGCCCACCAGGCTCCCCCGTCCCTGGGATTCTCCAGGCAAGAACATTGGAGCGGGTTGCCATTTCCTTCTCCAGTGCATGAAAGTGAAAAGTGAAAGTGAAGTCGCTCAGTCGTGTCCGATTCCTGTGAAAGAACTGATGAGAGGTGTCAAATGAAGACCAAGTGGCCATTAAGCTCAAGTCCATCTGGACTCCCAGCCCAGCACGTGGGTGGGGAAGGCGTGAGAGAACAAGGATTCCTGTGCCATGAAATGAACTTGAGAGTCTCAAGCTCTCAGCTGCAGGCTCCTCATATATAGTGGGCAGCACTGTCTTCCTCATCTTAGCTGGTGGTTTTAGGGTCAGTTTGGACAAGAAATGTAAAAGTATTGTGTAAAATTAAAAGCAATAAAAAGTATAGGAAAATAGTCTATTGCTGTGAAATGATAATGTTAACAACTGGTTATTGTGTCCAACTATTTGTGACCCCGTGGACTGCAGCACACCAGAAATCTCTGCCCTCCACTGTCTCCAGGAGTTTGCTCCAATTCATGTCCATTGAGCTGGGGACTCTACCTAACCATCTCATCCTCTGCTGCTCTCTTCTACAATAATAAACAACCCTTCTTGAGTGTTTGTGAGATACAAAACATTACTCTAAGCACTTCCAATTAGGAGTTCATTTAAGCCTTTTAGTAACTTGATAATAATAGCTATGATGGTTATTTCATTTTACAGATAGGATAACAGAGGCACAATATGTCTCAGGAACTTGTCCAAAGTTGCAGCTAGAGGTTGGCAGAAATGGAATTGAGGCCAGACAGCAGTCTCTGAGTCCATGCTCTTAATTACATCACGATTCTCCTCTCAATATGGGAGCCAAGTTATTCACAAAGAGTATTAGTATTAGAAAACAATAGTTTTCATGGGAAAAAAAAATCAAGTTGGGGTTAAAGGATTTTAAAATTCCATCTACACAAAGTTTTTTGTTATTATTTTTAAAAACCTGTTTTTTCCTTACAGGGATTTTAATAATGAGGTTTTCTTTACAGAGAAAAAAAATCCAAGACAAATGTAATCACACTTGATTTTAATTATCTGCTTAAATTTTTCCCAATACACCATAATATCTTTTGAGTAAAATTTTTGTCTTTTCCTGTTCAAAAAACAAAAGAATTAACAAAAGTGTAACAGTTCCTCAACAGACACTAGTGAGAGTGAAATCTGGCCAGGGCTATAGAACAGCAACATCTGGCAGCTGTTCAAGGGCCGTGTTGCTAAACCAGAGACAAACGTGAGAAAATCTGAGCAAAGGACAGAAACACGAAAAAATACAGTAAGTCACACTACACTAGAGTCAAGCTTTGCAATATTTAGAGCCAAATGGGTTCTTTTTAGAAGCACAGAGCTATGGAGGTCAGAGACTCGATATAATGTTGATTTTTGCTTTTAGTCTTGGCCTCGCATGTGATGGCCAATAGCCCTTGCTTATCCCCCAGTCTGTCTCCAACACAAGGGTGGTTCATCCAGGGCTTTGTAAATAGTCAGGGATTGAATCTTATCCTAAAACAACGGGAACCCGTGGTGGTGCTGCCTCGATGGGGTTTATCAGTCCCGTGTCCCTAAAATGTCTGTGAGGCTCCGGTTTGCCCACGTGCAGCTCAGGTGCTCAGTTGTGTCCGACTCTTCACCACTCCAGGGACGATAGCCATCAGGCTCCTCCAGGCAAGAATACTGGAGTGGGTTGGCATTTTCTACTCCAGGAGGTCTTGCTGACCCAGGGATCAAATCTGCGTCTCTTGGGTCTCCTGCATTGGAGAGCAGATTGTTTTACCACTGTGCCAACACGTGTAAACAAGTTAATCACATAGAAAGGGCAGTTATGAGCACTACATAAGATGATCTATGTAAAAAGTCTTGCGTATTTCCTATTTACAACCTTGACCCAGGACTTGGCACAGTTTTAAGCACATGGGCATCGTTGTCTTTGCCTCTTTAATTATTCACTCCTGCACGTGACTGCAGTCCTGTGAGGTCAGGGCGCCCATCCAACCGCAGCCAGTGCTGAGAGCTAAGTGCCTAGCACGGAGAAGGAAACGCGCATAGAGCACTCGGATGAAGGCATGAGCGGATGAGCGGACGCGTGAGAGCTCCTGGAGAGTCTTCTTGCTGGGGAGCGCCCTCTCACTGCGCTCATCTCAGCGGGTGCCTTTACGTGCCTGCGGATGAGTAACGACCCGGTCCGCACTTGAGCGTAGCTCCGTCAAGGCCGCCGCTGTGTCTGTTTTGCTCATGCGCTGCTGTTTCCTCACTGTCCAGTAGCCTCTGGTGCGCAGCTCTTAAATATAAGCATTTGTAAGATAAATTAATGTAGTGGGTCCACAGTCATAGCAAAGGGTGTCTGCTGTCTTGTGAATGGTTATTCGGCAGTTCTTTTGATGTGTATCCCTCTCCTCCTCCAGCAGGTAGCCTCCCTGGTTGAGGGGGATGCCAGTGTCTCCTACCCCCAGCCCCCCAGCTGCCCAGTAATGTGCCTGTATCACAGGGAATACTCAGGACAGATTATTGGCTGGGTGGCATAGCTCCTAAAGTAAATGTAAATAAATGTGCTTGATTAATTTCATCTTGAAGAAGAATCTTGAAAAGAATGAAAGTTCCATTGTCAATTTAATTTTTGTTGTGTTTTATTTGTGTTAGAGAAAAAGTCAGAAGAATCTGGAGGCTTAAAAAAATCTTATTCCTTTTAAATTCATGCTTTGGAAAAATCTCAAGAGGCCCTTCCTTCCCCTCGGTATTAAACAAGGCCACTGATATCACCAAGCTGAAGGTAAACTGGCATGAATTATTCAGAGCAGCAGGAAAAGCAGCTGCTAATCTTCTCTGCCCCTAATTTTGAAGGGTGGAGAATTGGAGGGCAGCGGTGACAGCTCCGGAGGAGGAAAAGATGAATTGTTGCCCGAAACCTCATAAACTGCAACCGCTGCAGCGCTGCGCTTAACTCAGCAGAGTTCACAGTGTCTGCTGGAGGTAACAAGGGCAACGACTGAGAGGAAGCATGGGAGTGCCTGCTTGGACGGGGGAAGGGAGCGGGAAGGGGAGACAGGTGTGTCCATCCCAGAAGGCAGGAGATCACATTAGAGTTAAGGGATAATACCCGGCTGGGAAAACTGTATTCCTGAGCAGAAAACAAGCTCAAAGGAAATTTAAAGTGTAGAGATGGGTGCAAAGAAAAGTATTTACCATTTCAATCAGAAGGAGAAAAACAAGCCCAGTATATTCACACACGCACGTGGAATCTAGGGAAGTGGTACTGAGGAGCGGATTTGCAGGACAAGAGTGGGAGACGACGCAGGGAACAGACTGCGGGCACGGGGGGGGGGGGTGGCGAGTGGGGAGCAGCAGGGCAGTACCCCCCCCGTGTGTAAGTAGACAGCCGGTGGGGTTTGCTGTAGGACGCCGGGAGCCCAGGCGGTGCTCTGTGACACCCGGAAAGGCTGGGGCGGAGGGGAGGCTCCGGAGGGAGGGACGTGTGTGCACTCATGGCTGATCCGCGGTGTTGTGTGTGTGGAGAAGGCAACGCAGGGTTGTCTGGCAGTGATCCTGCAACTAAAAATAAATGTTAAAAAAGTATTTACAAATTAAAGCACGTTGTAATATTAAAATGGAATGACCCCACCATTCAGCTGAAAAGAACTTGTGCCTTTTGGATAATTTCCATCTCTTTGGTCCAGGCTATTGGGAATATTGTGACCCTCTTGGGGTCCAGTGTGTGGCATTCAGGAAAGTGATACAACAGAGCATGTGGGGGCCGTGGTGGTTGTAAATACAGATGCTGGAGTCTTACAGCCCAGGACTTTGGACTGGAATGCGCTGTAGAGTTCCTACCATGCGGTCTTGGGTTGTAGAATTTGAGACGTGTCCAGTTTTCTTCTGGACTGGAATGACTTTTACATACTGGATATGTTGGTAGCTGGGGAACAGTCTTGAATCTATAAAGTTTTATTGAAAATCACTCTGATGACGTGCTGACCACATCAGCTGCTTCCTAATGCTGCAAACCAAGAGCAGATGGATTGAGTGAGAAACGGGAAGACAGTCCAAGTTCCGATGTGATGCTTTGTGGCAGACAGATGCTCAGCGCTACCCTGTCTGATGTGAAGGAACCAGATGAGGTCCATCTAGCCTTTTCACAAAATAAAATGAGGAATAAAAATAGGGACTGCAAAGCCAGCAACTCATTACATTCATTGAAGTGAACTTTAAAAATGTGACTAAGATGTCTCCTCGACAACCTGTACAAACACACACGTACATGTATATAAGCATATGTACATCTCAGGACATATATACCCATAAAGAAGGGCTAGGTTTCTCTCCTTAGAGCAGCAATCTTTAACGAGGAATGACTCTTCCTGCAGGGACATTTGACATTATCTGAAGACAGTTTTGGCTTTCACAACTGAGTGGCGGGCAGATGTTACTGGCATTGAGTGGGTAGAAAGTAGCCTGTGTGCGTGCTCACGCTCAGTCATGTCCGACTCTTTGTGGCCCCATGCACTGAAGCCCTGCAGGCTACTCTGTCCATGAAATTTTCCAGGCAAGAATACTGGGCTGGGTTGCCATTTCCTTCTCCAGGAGATCCTTACGACCCAGGGATCAAACCAGCGTCTCTTGCCTCTCCTGCGTTGGCAGGCGGATTATTGGCCGCTGAGCAGCCAGGGAATCAAGGCGGAAGGCAGTCGTGCAGTGTCCAGCTGCTTCAGTCGAGTCCCACTCTGTGCTCCGTGGACCGTAGCCCGCCAGGCTCCCCTGTCCCTGGGATTCTCCAGGCAAGAACACTGGGGTGGGTGCCATGCCCTTCTCCAGGGGATCTTCCCCACCCAATCCACGTTTCCGGGCGCTCCTGCATTGTAGGCAGATCCTTTACCGCTGGGCCACCTGGGAAGCCAAAGAAGGCAGAGACGCTGCGGTGTCTGCAGTGTGCGGGGCAGCTCTGCCAGCAGGATCTCACGCTCAGAGTCACCAGGAGAGAAGCTGAGAGACAGCCCGAAAGGAGGAATGGTGGAGAAGCTCTCTCCCCTCAAACAGCAAAAGCGGTCGCTGTGCCCAGCACTGTAGCTGGTTATGTACAGCACTTCTGATTAATTCTCCAACATCCACAAAAGGCCATTGTTGGCATTTGCTGAAGGGAAGCTTGAAGAGGTTCAGTCAGTTAGTGACACTTGACTAAAAGGAAAGATGGACAGAAAGTCAGCATAGATATACTCATCCAGCTGGGCCCAAACTCCTCCAAAGGAAGACACTCTCTTGGTAGAGCAAATGAATATTAAAGGATAGACCCCAAGTAAAGTTATGGGAGAGGGGAGCCAATAGGAAGGGAAAGCAAAGAACTTGATTTGCACAGTCCCCCAAAATAAGTAACAAATTTTCTGTGAAAGTATAGATGGCACTTTTGCCGAGGTTCTCCTGTGGTTTCAAGAAGTGAATCGTTTCTGCACCATTTCATGCAACATATGTTCTTCTTTTTCTTCTTGCTTTAAAAAATGGAAACCGCCCATCTGTTTTTTAAAATACCTATTCTTGTTTTTAAATGCTTTGTTTGAAGCAAGTAGATAGGACTTGTGATTAGTTGCAGGGTAGAATATCACTTTTTTTTTCTTCACAGAATAGGCTATATTCACTAGAATTCCTGGCAAAACAAAACAAAATAATTATACCTCAATCTCAGTATGTGAACTCACACACACAAACTCGCTAAAATTCACAATCTTCTACCTGTTAAGACTGAGGAAGCAAAAATTCAGTTTCTCTTGGATGGGCTTTTTTTTTTCCTTAGATAATTCTTCTTAACAACCACTGCATGAGCTTATCTCAGAGTTATAAAAGCATTTCTTTAAGGGCCAAATGGTAAATATTTCAGGTCTATCATCCATGCCACTGTGGTGATAAGCAGCAACAAAAAAAAATGAGTATAGCTGTGTTCCAATAAAACTTTATTTGCAAATACAGGCATGGGGCCAGATTTAGCCTGTTGATGGTAGCTGCTGGATCACTGCCTTGGCTTGAAAGACTTCCATCTGACACCCCCCCCAATACCAGACTGTGGTACCCAAACCTGAGCAGCTGTGTGAGGAGCTTTGAAAAATACTTGCACCTGAGACCCACACCCAGTGATTCTGGTCTCAGCTGTCTGAGGTGAGGCCAGAGCACTTGTTTGCTATAGGCTTCCCAGGACTGAGGATCTGGGTGCTGGCTGATGCCTCGGGTTCAGAGGAGAGGTTCAGAAAATCACTCGGCACCTACCAAAGTCTTGTCCGTGTGATGCGCTCTATTTCAGACAAGTTGGCTCCCTCTCAGTTGCTCAAGTCTCCGCCTTTCGCCCTTGCTCCTCTCCCTGAAACACACTGCATAGGAAAGCAGGTCAACAGCGAATGATCAACACGAACTGGAAACCAACTTGGGGCTGTTTTCAAACCACCGTCAAGGTGCCCGGAGCATCTTGGTGGGTTTTGCAGATCTCGCCCGATGAGCGTCAAGGTGCCCGGAGCATCTTGGTGGGTTTAGCAGATCTCGCCCGATGAGCGTCACACAGGCTCTCAATGCAGTATTTCTCAAAATTTACTGTGGACATAGGTCAGCAAGGAATCCTGCTCACGTGCAGGTCCTGATTCAGCCATTTTTTAGCAGAGCCCACAGTTTTGCCTCAAACAAGCTTCAGAATGTCACCGAGGCCACTAGTTTGCAGACCAGCCTGGTGGTCTTGGTGGCCCACCCTCTGACTTGCTCTGAAAGATTGACTGCGATGACCTTAATGCGTCCCCTCACCGTCGTGTCCCATAAAATGTATCTGGAGGTGCAACAACCCTATGTTTAAGTCAGAGCATTGCAAATAGACCTACCAAATATGGTGAAAACCCACACTGGACAGTTTTAGTTTATTTCTTTATTTCTCAATGAGCAAAGATAGGCAAAACAATTTTATTTATGTAGATAAAGAGTTTGACACTGACTTGTAAGCAGTCAACAATGATTAATGAAGCTGTGTTGGATAAAATGGCTTTCTCCCCGTGTCTAATCTTGTTGCTCTAGGCTGTGTATGTCTCTATTTTTGCTGAGCATCCACAATCAGCAGACATTTTTGCCAACTTGACAAAATAAAGTGGTTCATCCTTGTTTACTGTGTAGGAGGCTTGAGTCCTTAACAAGGCTATCCATGTTTCCATGGCAAAGTCTGCGATGGTGTTGTGCAAGGAAGACTGACTTTGTAGCTGTGTAAGTTATCTATGCTGTGTAACAAATTAGTGGCTTAAAATGACGCTCATTTATTGTTGTTCAGTCGCTCAGTCGTGTCCAGCTCTCTGCGACCCCATGAACTGCAGCATGACAAACTTCCCAGTCCTCCACTATCTCCTGGATTTGCTCAAATTCAGGTCCCTTGAGCTGGTGATGCTAGCCAACCATCTCATCCTCTGCTGCCCCTTCTCCTTTTGTCATCAATGTTTCCCAGCATCAGAGTCTTCTCCAATGAGTCGGCTCTTCGCCTCAGGTGGCTTCTCATTTGCCGTCTCAGTTTCTTTGCCTCCATAGCTCCTGGCTCCTGCACCACTTAGCTGGGTGCTCTGCCCCAAGATCTCACCACAGGGCAACCAGGTGTCAGCCAGGGCTGCAGCCTCCTCAGAGTCTCGACTGAGGGTCCACCCACAGGTTCCCCAGGTTTGGGGCAGAATTCATTGCATTGTGGCCATAGGAGAAAGGGCCCCATTTTCTTGCAGACTATAGCCAAAAGCACTCTCAGAGCTCCAATGCTCAGGAGCCACTCATGGTATAAACCTAGGACACAGGCTTCCTCAATTTGATTGCTCTCTTGACCACACCAGCAAAGGGAACCTTTTGCTCCAGCTTCATGAGATGGAGCCTCATACAATGTATCGTGTGTGTGTGTGTGTGTCTGACTCTGACACCCCATGGACTAGCCAGTCAGGCTCTCTCTGTCCATGGGATTTCCCAGGCAAGAATCCTGGAGGGGACTGCCATTTTCTCCTCCAGGGGACCTCTGTGACCCCAGGCCTGAGCCCACATGTCCGCATCTCCTGCGCTGGCAGGCTGATTATTTACCATGATGGGAATCTTTGCCATATAAACAAACCTAATCAGGAAAGTGATACTTACTAGCGCTGCCATGTATTGAAACAAGTCACAAGTTTCACTTATATTCAGGGGGAAGGAACTACACAAAGACATGGAATTTAGAGGAAAATAATTATTGGGGGTCATCTTAACGTTTGAGTATTTTGTTTTCTTTTGTCTTTAGAAAAGCGAGAGACTCAACCACCTTGAGGCCATTTAATATTCGTAGATGAGACGGGCGTAACACAGAGCCTAACTGTATAGTTACAGAAGCAAAGTGAGACGATACGCATCGTTGTGAAGTTTTATGTAAATGGCAGGTGACGTGCCAGCAGTGATGTTTTGATATCACTGCTGCAGCTAACTGAAGGCTCAGATGGTGGTTGGCATTTTCTGGCAATAAAACACTTTTGGATTAAGGTGTGTGCGTTGTTTGTTTAGACACGGTGCTCTTGCGCACTTCCTAGACTGCAGTATCGTGATAACGTGTGCACTGGGAAACCCACCCACTGTGTGACTTGCGATGTTGAAATACTTGCTTGATTTCAGTGTCTGGAACCAAACTCTCAGTATCTCTGAGGTTTGTATGTTCTGATACTTTATTTACTTGGAATTTAGATCTTTAAACAATGTATCCCTCATATCATTTGGCAAATGCCCCTTGTGCTTGATGCCAGGCTCTCCCCTAGACCCTTTGGGGAGCGTTTAGGAGCCTCTGACTGAGGGGCGATCTTGAGTGTTCCCAGAAAAGGAAAGGAAAAGTATGTGAGGTGATGCGTATGTTAATGAACTTCATTTTAGTGATAGTTTAACAATATGCAAATATGAATTCATGAAATCATCACATCTTACGCCTTAAATATATGCAGTATTTGGCAGTTATATCTCAGTAAGGCTGGGAGGGAAATTTACTGTGTAACTCTTTAAGCCTCATTTTCTGCAAAGTGCATCAGTGCCTCTATTTTTAGTGAGTGCGTGCACACCCCAGGGATCTTGGTTTAGAGATGAATATGTGACCTCTCAGGCCCGTCTAGTCAAGGCTATGGTTTTTCCTGTGGTCATGTATGGATGCGAGATTGGACTGTGAAGAAAGCTGAGCATCAAAGAATTGATGCTTTTGAACTGTGGTGTTGGAGAAGACTCTTGAGAGTCCCTTGGACTGCAAGGAGATCCAATCAGTCCATTCTGAAGGAGATCAGCCCTGGGATTTCTTTGGAAGGAATGATGCTAAAGCTGAAGCTCCAGTACTTTGGCCACCTCATGCGAAGAGTTGACTCATTGGAAAAGACTCTGATGCTGGGAGGGGTTGGGGGCAGGAGGAGAAGGGGACGACAGAGGATGAGATGGCTGGATGGCATCACCGACTCGATGGACGTGAGTCTGAGTGAACTCCGGGAGTTGGTGATGGACAGGGAGGCCTGGCGTGCTGTGATTCATGGGGTCGCAAAGAGTCGGACACGACTAAGTGACTGAACTGAACTGAACTGAACTGATGTGACCTCTCAGAGTCACTGTGAAGCCGTGAGAATTCTCTCAGTCTTCTAAGAGAGAACAGACACTCTTTCCTCTGAATGGGAACAGAATAGGATGTAAGGATTCGAGCTGCTGCAGCCACAATGCAGCCTTGAGGAAAGACTCTGAGTTTTGAACCAATATGTTGGAGTGAAAGTGAGAAAAAGGAGACAAAGAATGTGTGTGAGAGGGAGTGAGTATTGTTGCCGTTCAGTCACTAAATCATGTCCAGCTCATTCGCATCCCATGGACTATGGCCCACTGGGCTCCTCTGGTCCACGGGATTTCTCAGGCAAGAATGCTGGCGTGGGTTGCCATTTCCTTCTCCAGAGGCTCATCCTGACCCAGGGATAAGCCCGAGCTGCGTCTCCCGCACCGGCAGGTGGATTCTCCACCACTAAGCCCCCAGGGAAGCCCTGAGAGCAAGCTCGTGAGATAATCTGCACCCTTGATCAAGCTGTGCTTGGCGGTTAAGAGCTCTAACAATTTTAGTTCTGTGACCTGCTTAATCTCCCTTTAGCCTATGCAGTTTGGGTAAGACTTATAAATGAAAGATGCGTGACTGGCGCACACTGCCTGCCATGGATCTGCCAAACCTGCTCTCAAGCCTGTAAGGAGGAGATGACTTCAGCCCCCTTCATCACACATGTGGGAAAATGTCTGTTTAAGGTTTGTGGGGACCCCATTCACAAGGCCCCTGTTTCACAGTTGATACCATGGTCCTGAACATCTGCATAATTGAATATGTTAGAAAGTGAGTCAGACCCTTAGGATCTTCATCTGTGATTTGTTCAGAAACGCTGATTTTTGCCTAGTTTTAATTTGGAGGCTGAAGATATCTTAAAGCCTTGCTTCTTTCCAGTCTTTACAAGATGCTCATTTGAGAGCGATTCCTATTGTTTTTTGGTTTCAGGGGGTTCATTTTTTGAAACTATTTATTGAGCATAATTAGTTCAGAATGCTTTTATATTGATTTGGATTAAGCTGAAAAGCATCCAAATGTGTACACTCTGAGGCCATAAAATGAAATAGAAATCAGTTAGTGAGCGGAGCAATGGATTAGCTCAGGAAGAGTTAGACCAGATGAGTCACAGGTGGTCAAGAGTGGATTCTGGGTCTGGAGCCCACAGGAGGTTTCCAAGGCAGTTAGGTTTGCAGTGGGATTCAGCCTAATTTCTTTGACGAGTGAGTGACTGACAGAAGCTTAAGCAAGGTGCGGAATGATCGGGAAAGACCAGTGTCCGCCTGCCAGCCCATCTCCCTCGCACCAGGAGGCTTCCAGCAGACAGGTATTCCTTTTACTCTGACCTACGGCACTTAGGCTCCGAAGAATTGATGCTTTTGAACTGTGGTGTTGGAGAAGACTCTTGAGGGTCCCTTGGACTGCAAGGAGATCCAACCAGTCCATTCTGAAGGAGATCAACCCTGGGATTTCTTTGGAGGGACTGATGCTAAAGCTGAAACTCCAGTACTTTGGCCACCTCATGCGAAGAGTTGACTCATTGGAAAAGACTCTGATGCTGGGAGGGATTGGGGGCAGGAGGAGAAGGGGACGACCGAGGATGAGATGGCTGGATGGCGTCACTGACTCCATGGACGTGAGTCTGAGTGAACTCCGGGAGTTGGTGATGGACAGGGAGGCCTGGCATGCTGCGATTCATGGGGTCGCAAAGAGTCGGACACGACTGAGCGACTGAACTGAACTGATGGCACTTAATGCTTTTCCCCATCGATTTTAAGCATTGATGTAATCTGATTATTTTTTCCGTAGGGGAAAAAAACCCTTTCTTTCCTCATTTATTTCTGTATTCCTGACCTGAGTCACTGAAAGCACGCATACCTGTGAACACATGCCTTGCTACCTTCAGTTTCCTCACGAATGATGTATTTCAGGAGTGACGCATCTTCTCTTTACCTCTCTAGTCGGGCTAGAGATCACTGTGAAGCTGTCACTGTAACGGGAGGGAGGCACAGTCAGAGGTGAGAAGCGGGCTGCACCCCCATCAGGGAGCCCAAGAACCAGCCCCTGACTTTTCTATGAGCCGATGATGGAACTTCTACCCCAAGGGCCTCAGCTCCTCTTCCGTATCTGAGAAACTGTTGTGATCAGTGTGCCTACCTCACAGAAATGTGGGATCGAAACTGAATACACTGTAGTGAAAGCAGGCTTGTACGACTTGGGATGAGAATATTAACTGCCATTATTCACATGCCTGGAGAAAAGACACAAGTGATAGAAACAGGTGGAGATCCCATTCAGTCCCTTGTCCACTTTCTGTGCGACATTTCTGATAAGAGACAGGGTGGAAAATAAAGCCATCCGTCCCAGGAATCTGTCTGTTTCTTGACGTAACTGTTTGCATTTTTATCTATTTATTCTTAAGACTGTGGCTGCCTGGGTCTTCTCTGCGCATGTGGGCTTCTCCAGCTGGGGGTCCCGGGCTTCTTGTTGAGAAGGAAGGCTATCCTCTGTGGCTCTTGAGCGCTGGGCTCAGCAGTCGCATCACAGTCTTCTCCAGCTGTGGCGTGTGGCCTTAGTTACCTGTGGCATATGGAATCTCAGCTCCCCGACCAGGATCGAACCGCAGCCCTTGCACTGGAGGGTGGATTCTTAACTGCTGGATCACCAGGGAAGTCCCTTGATGTGATTTTTTAAAATGAACTTTGTATCTGATCTCAGAGACCTTCTCGTCCTTACTGAATTCTGCGTAACTTCCCCTGTGATTTTATATAAACCCCAGAAGGCTCCCATCAAATCAAATACTAATCAAAGTTGAAATTACATGGCTTGGGGGGTCTGGGGACGCACACTGTCTGCCAGCTTGCCTTTTCTGCTTCCTCCTAATCACCTTGCCTTCCAGGGAGAGACTTCAGGAAGATTGCTTCTTCTCTAATGCCTGGCATTTTTTTTTTTATCAATACCATTCACTCTCACCTTCCCCAATAAGTTCCCTGATGCACTTTATTTTATTTAATTTTTTATTTTTTTGAACATTGAAAACATGTTCTATTGGGGTATAGCTGATTAACAATCCTGTGGTAGTTTCCAGTGAACAGTGAAGGGACTCAACCTTACATGCTCATGCGTCTGTTCTCCCTCAACCCCATTCCCATCCAGGCTGGCACACAACACTGAGCAGAGTCCACTGTGTTGGTTATCCATTTTAAATACACAAGTATGTACTTGTCCATACGAAACTCCCTAACTCTCCCTTCCACCTGGCCACTGTTAAGTTCTCTCTCTAACTCCCTCTCTGTTTTGTAAGTAAGGTCATTTGTTTCATTTCTAAGATCATGGCATCCAGTCCCATCACTTCATGGCAAATAGGAGGGGAAAACGTGGAAGCAGTGGCAGCTTTCCTCTTCTTGGGCTCTGAAATCACTCAGATGGTGACTGCAGCCGTAGAGTTAAAAGATGATTGCTTCTTGGCAGGAAAGCTGTGACAAACTGAGACCATGTGTTAAAAAGCAAAGACATCACTTTACCGACAAAGGTCCATGTAGTCAAGGCTACTGTCTTTCCAGTGGGCATGTGTGGTTGCGAGAGCTGGGCCATGAGGAAGGTAGAGCACTGAAGAATCAATGCTTTCAATCTGCAGTGCTGGAGAAGACTCTTGAGAGTCCCTTGGACAGCAAGGAGATCAAACCAGTCAATCTTACAGGAAATCAACCCTAAATATTCACTGGAAGGGCTGATGCTGACGCTGAACTCCAGTACTTTGGTCACCTGATGTGAAGAGCCAACTCATTGGGAAAAAACTGATGGTGGGAAAGACTGAAGGAAGAAGGAGGAGGGGACGAAAGAGGATGAGGCTGTTGGGTGGCATCATCGACTCAATGACATAAACTTGGGCAAACTCGGAGAGATGGTGAGAGGCAGACATCTGGCTGCTGGGGTCCATGGGGTCGTGGGGAGCTGGACACAAATTGGCAAGTGACCGGCAACATCCCCTCCCCCTGGCAACTGTAAGTCCCTTCTCTGCATCCATGAGTCTCTTTCTGCGCTGTAGGTAAGTTAATTTCTGTCATTTCTTCTCTCTTTTTCTTTGTAGACTCCACCTGGAAGGGATGCCTAGGTTATTTCCCACTTTTTGTCTGGCTTCACTCAGCCTGACACTCTCTACGTCCATCATGTTGCTGCCGTCCACTTTCTTCACAGAAGTGAGCATCTCCATTTAATTTGATCCTGGAGACACAGGCTGTGGACAGAGATGACTTATGAGGAAGAGAGAATGTTGGGGCTGGGCACAGACTTATTGGCGTGAGAAATGAAGTCCAGATGTGCCTCGTTTTTGAGGAAGACCGTAACTATGCCAGATCTGTTTCATTCATAACAAAGGGCGGCGTCTGGGCTGACAGCAGTGTTCTCTTTCTTCAGTGAGCTCCTAGACTTTTGTCTCTTCTTTCAGGGGAGAGCTACCACTGGAGTTCAATTATGAGGAAGAGAGAATGTTGGGGCTGGGCACAGACTTATTGGCGTGAGAAATGAAGTCCAGATGTGCCTCGTTTTTGAGGAAGACCGTAACTATGCCAGATCTGTTTCATTCATAACAAAGGGCGGCGTCTGGGCTGACAGCACTGTTCTCTTTCTTCAGTGAGCTCCTAGACTTTTGTCTCTTCTTTCAGGGGAGAGCTACCACTGGAGTTCAGGGAGTGATTGATGGGGGTTTCAATATTAGAGCTCCTTCAATGCCCCAGTTGGTTTTCTAAATTACTGCCTCTTCACAAGCTAATCACTTATTATCCTAGCTTCCTACAAAGTTTTTCATGTTGGTAACTATCTCCTGCCTTTGCCATTTTTAAGGCCAATATTTTTCTTGGCAAAACTCTATTAGTCTTTGCCCTGCTTCATTCCGCATTCCAAGGCCAAATTTGCCTGTTACTCCAGG
>SJXO01006082.1:0-24358 GCA_006408615.1 Connochaetes taurinus
ACCCATGGCTGATTCATGTCAATGTATGGCAAAAACCATTACAATATTGTAAAGTAATTAGCCTCCAATTAAAATAAATAAATTAGTTTTTTAAAAACTAGGAATAAAACCACCATATCATCAATCCCACTTCTAGGCATATACCCTGAGAAAACCAAAATTGAAAAAGACACATGTATCCCACTACAGCACAACTTACAATAGCTAGAACATGAAATCAACCTAGATGTCCATTGACAGATGAATGGGTAAAGTTGTGGTATATATACACAATGTAATACTACTCAGCCATAAAAAGGAACGCATTTGAGTCAGTTCTAATGAGGTGGATAAACCTAGAGCCTATTATACAGAGTGAAGTAAGTCAGAAAAAGAAAGATAAATATTGTATACTAACGCATATATACGGAATCTAGAAAAATGGTACAGAAGAATTTATTTGCAGGACAGCAGTGGAGAAACAAACATAGAGGATAGACTTATAGACATGGGGAGAGGGGAGGAGAGGGTGAGATGTATGGAGAGAGTAACATGGAAACTTACATTTCCATATGTAAAACAGATAGCCAACAGGAATTTTCTGTATGTCTCAGAAAACTCAAACAGGGGCTTTGTATCAACCTATAGGGGTGGGATGGGGAGGGAGGTTCAAAAAGGAGGGGATATATGTATACTCATGGCTGATTCATGTTGATGTTTGACAGGAAACAACAAAATTCTGTAAAGCAATTATCCTTCAATTAAAAATAAATAAATTCTAAAAATAAATAAATAAAATGTACATAGTTGCATTTACTTCAAAACATAGAGAGGACTTCATTCAAGACTTACAGACATAAATTAGTACCAGAATTCAGTGATACATAAGCATGGCATTTTGCTGGAAACAGAGATTCACTCCATCTAGTATTGCTTAGTGCTTTTCAAATAAGGTTATATTAGATTTTTACACTGAAACTTGAAACCAAATGAAACTTTCTTGATGCAGGGTTTGTTTCTAGAGGTTTGGGTGTTTCTATAAACTCCAAATCCAAGTATGGTTCATAGAAAATGTTGGCAAGACTCAATCAACTTTTAAAAAACCTGGATAAAATTTCAAGCAATTAGGAACAAGAGAATAAATGTGCTTTGTTTACTTTAGGCCAAATTTTGTGGCTTTTGAATTTTGAATTGAACAATTAGGCTGTAAGTTCCATCCATTCACAGGGAAATCACAACCTCCTAATGGAAAGACCTGGAGAAAACAACTTTTACTTTGGAAAAAAATTGTTCTTGCGTGGGCTCTGACACAAAACATCATGGTTGAAAAGAGGTTGCCTGAAAGGAATTTAAAGAAATTGTGTAATACAGTATGTTACCACTGGTTGTCAGGCTCACTACTGAAATGAATTCCCAGAAGCTGTAAGAGTTGTCAACACACATAATCTTGAGCAAAAAAATGTTAACAGAAGACATATATTAATAGACAAAATTCAACAAGTTGCTTTTAAAATAAACAGCATGTTTTGAAAAGCAAAAAAAAAAGCAATACAGTATAAAATAGGGTAATAAAAATATTTTAATAATAAAAAGGCAAGAAAGGAAAACTAAAAATAGATAGGCCAAGTAAAAAACAAGTAGCGCGATGGTAGCTATAAGCCCAACCATATTCAATAATTATTTTAAGTGTAATGGATTAAATACTTCAATTAAAATAGATTTATCAGATTGCTTTTTCTTTTACAGAAAACAATGCAAATAAGTGCTGCTTAAAAGAGATTCAGATTAAATAATAGGTACAGAAAAGTTAAAAGTAAAAAAGGTGGGAATATATACAATGCAAACACCAAAAGAGAAATCCAAAGTAGTTGTATTTAATGAGGCCAGCAGAACACTGATACCAAAGCTTAATAAGGAAAAAAAAAGAAAGGAAGAATGCAAGTCAGTATCTGTCATGAAGATAGATTCAAAACTCCTAAACAAAATTTAAGAAAATAAATCTAGCAATGTATGAAATGAATCATGACAAGTGAGGTTTATCTCAATAGCGAATCTTGGTTAAATATTTAAAAGTCAACCAATTCAATTTATTATATTAGCTGAATAAAGGAGAAGGCTGCCAATACTTGCAGAACAGGCATTAGATAAAATTCAACCTGTATATAATTTTAGGAATAAAAAACATACACACCACACAAGGAATGGAAAGAAACTTCTCTAAATCAAGGACTTTTTTTTAAAGCCAGAATACAATTTAATAATGAAATATTGAACTCTTTCCCCCTCAAATCAGTTTTCTTCTCCACTCTCCCTTTTGTTATCTCCCTTTTAAAGCTGTTATAAAGACTGAACTATTGCTAAAATGCAAGAACTTGGATACTCTCATACTAATGTTGAGTGAAAGAAGCCAGTGTTAAAGAGTACATGCTATATAAATCCATTTATATGAAAAAAGGTGATCTATAATCATCAAAGTCATTATACTGGTTTCCTTTGGGGATTATTGACTGAGAGAGGACAAAATGGAGCTTTCTGGGCACTGAAAATATTATTTTAATGTAGTTAGTGATTAGCTATACGGCTGTATACTTTTGTAAAAATCCATGATGTAGTACACAAACTTTATGAACATTACTGTAGGAACATATAGTATTTTTAAAAGACAGACTATCAAGCCCAGAAAAATCAAGCTATATGAAATCTACAAAGGACACTCCTCAACATAGCAACTCAAAAGGTTGAAAAGAAAATGACAAGAAAATGTTTTGTCAGGAAAATAATAACAAAAAATTTTGTAGATCTATGTTAATATCAGGAAAACATATATTTAATGGTAAAAAGAATAGAGAAAAATTGAGTGACTACGTTAAGACCCTAGCAGCATTTTCTTTTCCTTTCCTTTTTTTGAGAGGTGGAGACAACTTTTTGTTTTGTTTATTTCTGTTGAATACATGGAAGCAGAAAAGAAGTTGGAAATAGATGGGAGACAGAAGGTAAGAAAAAGTACAGATGTTTATTATGAAGACGACTTCTAAGATAGAGCCAAGTAAGATAAGAAAATTTGCAGATCTTAGTTTCTCATCCTGCTAATTAACAGTATGCCCCTGTCTGAACCTTACATTATGATGTCTTGACAATGATAATTCACATTTTTCTAAGAAAATTTTAGACTGGTTGAGCCAGAATGTTAGTCGGATTTCCCGAAACCTGAGCGCTCAGCCAATACAAAAGCCTTATTGTACATTTTGCTTCTGAAAATAATTACTTGAAGGAAAAGAAGTTTGCAGCAGAGTTGAAAGAATTGTTCTCTCCTGAAGATAAGGCTTGTGAATACCCCACAGAGGAGGCAGTTGAAAAGTAATGAGATGAAAATAGATTATTCTCTCATTTTTATCATGGTAGGAAAAAAAAGTTCCACTTATAAAAAATTAGGTCACATTCTCACTTCTTTCAGAATGGATTCAGAATGAGGCTAAAGAAGGATGAAATTTCATTTGGACATTCACTTTTAACTACCTACTACTCCATGTAAGGTTTTTACTCAATACCAGTAGTATGAGTGGGTGTTTAATGTATCAAAAACACATATGGTTATCCACAGGAACTTCAAATCTAATAAAGAATGTAAATACAGAATAACAAAAGGCAGACTATAATAATGCCTTTCAGAAGATTACACAAGAGCTATACAGGCAGGGTTTTTGGAATGGCAGTGTGAGGACCTCTGTAAGTCCACCCTTCAATAAAAGCAATAAAAACACTAGCAAAATTGTCAAAATTAACTTTTTCAGAACTCTAGAAATTAAGCAAACACTTGCAAATTCTAAGGAGTACTTACTTGTTCAAAAGGAACAGCCAAACACTGATAAACACATCAGGGTTTCTAGTGTTATAACTTTCCCTACTCACCTAATCCCACTCCCCTCTCTACAGCTCCACAGTAGTGAAAAGACAATCCGCAGAATGAGAAAAAATAACTTACCAATTGTATAGATGATCAAGGACTTGTTTCTAGAATATAAGAAGAATATTTACAACAATGCTAAAAAGGCAGATAACCTAATTTTAAAAATAGACAAAGGATCTGAATGTACAGATTTGAAAGAAGATTGTTGTTTTTCAGTTGCTAAGTCATGTCTGACTTTTTGAGACCCCATGGACTGCAGCACACCAGGCTCCTCTGTCCTCCACTAAAGAAGATCTACAAATGACCAATAAGCTCATGAAAAGATGCTCAACATCATTAGGTATCAAGGAGATGCAAATCAAAGCCTCAGTGAGATATTACTTTGAACTCACTAGAATGGCTATAATTAAAAAGATAGACAACACAACCACCTGAAAAAGAATGAAACTAGAACACTTTCTAACACCATACACAAAAATAAACTCAAAAGAGATTAAAGATCTAAGTGTAAGACCAGAAACTATAAAACTCTTAGAGGAAAACATATAAGCTCATGAAAAGATGCTCAACATCATTAGGTATCAAGGAGATGCAAATCAAAGCCTCAGTGAGATATTACTTTGAACTCACTAGAATGGCTATAATTAAAAAGATAGACAACACAACCACCTGAAAAAGAATGAAACTAGAACACTTTCTAACACCATACACAAAAATAAACTCAAAAGAGATTAAAGATCTAAGTGTAAGACCAGAAACTATAAAACTCTTAGAGGAAAACATAGAACACTCTCTGACATAAATCACAGCAAGATCCTCTATGACCCACCTCCCAGAGTAATGGAAATAAAAACAAAAATAAACAAATGGGACCTAATTAAAAGCTTTTGCACAACAAAGGAAACTGTAAGCAGGATGAAAAGGCAGCCTTCAGAATGGGAGAAAATAATAGCAAACAAGACAACTGACAAAGAATTCATCTCCAAAATATACAAGCAGCTCATGCAGCTCAATTCCAGAAGAATAAATGACCCAATCAAAAAATGGGCCAAAGAACTAAACAGACATTTCTCCAAAGAAGACACGCAGATGGCTAACATGTGAAAAGATGCTCAACATCACTCATTATCAGAGAAATGCAAATCAAAACCACAATGAAGTACCATCTCACGCTGGTCAGAATGGCTGTCATTCAAAAGTCTACAAACAATAATGCCAGAGAGGGTGCAGAGAAAAGGGAACCCTTTTACACTGTTGGTGGGAATGCAAACTAGCACAGTTACTATGGAGAACAGCGTGGAGAGTCCTTAAAAAAATGGAAATAGAACTGCCATACAACCCAGCAATCCCACTGCTGGGCATACACACCAAGGAAACCGGAATTGAAAGAGGCACATGTACCCCAAAGTTCACTGCAACACTGTTTACAATAGCTAGGACTTGGAAGCAACTTAGATGTCCAACGGCAGACAAATGGATAAGGAAGTTGTGGTACATATACACAATGGAATATTACTCAGCTATAAAAAAGAATGCATTTGAGTCAGTTTTAATGAGGTGGATGAAACTGGAGCCTATTATACAGAGTGAAGTAAGTCAGAAAGAGAAACACCAATACAGTATATTAATGCATATAATATGGAATTTAGAAAGACAGTAACAACAACCCTATATGCAAGACAGCAAGAGACACAGAACAGACTTTTGAACTCTGTGGGAGAAGGCAAGGGTGGGATGATTTGAGAGAATAGCATTGAAACATGTATATTACCATATGTAAAACAGATGACCAATGCAAGTTCAATGCATGAAGCAGGACACTCAAAGCTGGTGCTCTGGGACAACCCAGAGGGATGGGGTGAAGAGGGAGGTGGGAGGGGGGTTCAGGATGGGGGACAAATGTACACCCATGGCTGATTCATATCTATGTATAGCAAAATCCACCACAATATTGTAAAGTAATTAGCCTCCAATTAAAATAAATTAATTTAATAATTTTTTTTCAAGATAGACAATAACAAGCATTGGTGAGGATGTGGAAAATTGGAACCCTCATGCATTGCTGGTGGGACTGTAAAATGATTCAGCCACTGTTGAAAACAATCCAGCAGTTCCATAAACTGTTAAAGATCTGTTTAAAAATAAAACAGGACCAAAATAGAATGGTTTATGCTAAGCCTCAATGTCACCAAACCAAGGCTTAATTACAGTTTGGGCTCTCCCCAAAATAAAATAGTAAACCAATCAAGAATCATCTGATCACTACTAGTTAGGCAATCTGCCCAATAGGCCCCTGGTGGTGGTTTAGTTGCTAAGTCACATTCAACTCTTGAGACCCCCATGGACTGCAGCCTACCAGGCTCCACTGTCCATGGGCTTCTCCAGGCAAGAATACTGGAGTTGGTTGCTGTGCCCTCCTCCAGGTGATCTTCCCAACCCTGGGATTGAACCCACATCTTCTGCAGCTCCTGCATTGCAATTGGTTTCTTTACCACTGAACCACCTTGGAAGCCCATAAATTATAATACGACCCAGAAATTCCACTCCCAGATATCTACTCAAGAGAATTGAAAGCGTCCACACAAAAACTTGTACACAAACTTTTATGGAAGAATTATTCACTATATCCTAAAATGGAAACCACCCAAATGCCCATCAATGGATTAATGAATAAACAAAATGTTATATTCATGCAGTTGGAATATTATTCTACAATTAAAAGGAAAAGAGTACTGATACATGCTACAACATGGATGAACTTTGATAACATTCTGCTGAAACACAAAGAACCACATATTGTATGATTCCATTTAAATGAAATGTCCAGAATGGCAAATCTATGTAAGTAAAAAGTGCATTACTGGTACCAGGAGCTGGGGTGAAAGAGGAATGGGAAATGACTGCTAATGGGAAAGGGATTTCTTTTCAGGACATTCAAAAAGTTGTAAATTTCATGATGATGCTTTCACAACTCTGAACATACTAAAATCCACCGAATTCTACACCTTAAATGGGTGATATGAATTGTATCTCAAAAAGTTCTTTTTCAAAAGCACTATTTAATGTGAACAGGCCACATGTGCCTGGCTAACTTAGTGGGTAGAGCAGGAAACTTAGTGAATGCTGGTCACCAGTTAGAGACCCGAGAAGAGAGTGACTGCTCAGATCACTTCCTTGAGTGACCTAGACTAGTCCTTCTTGAATAAATACCAAGGGGAAGGTTCAGATAGGAATGGTGATAAGTCCAAAGAGCTTGGGTTCCATATGTCTACACTTGACCAAGAGAAATGGCTGAACTGAATAACCATAAGCAGCCCTACAACCCAGTTTATTGCTCCTACAGTCTGCTATTCCAGGCCCCTTAACCATCTCCTGAATTGTACTGATACCTCTCAACACACCAAAATTTATCTAATCAGTCCCAACTTCATACACTCAAATAGGGGGCTGGCTGCATAATCTCCTCTGTCATGGGTAGGAAAATATGTCTGAATCAGAGACTGTATGCCAGACAATCACCTATAAGTCGGTAAACATGAGTCATTTTTGGTAAACAGTAGTTAACTTTGCCAGTGTTGGTAAATAATAGGAGAGAAGTCTGGAAGGGAAAATTGAGGCTAGACTAAGATAGGTCTTCAAAAACTAGAAGAATTTTTGAAAAAAATGAGAATAGAGCGGTCAAAGTTTGTGTCGAAGAAAGAGAAAGAAAGGCGGAATGGGGTGGGGGGTGATGGTGGTGGAGAATGAGCAGAATTGGGCAAGTTACTTGGAACTCCTCCGTAATCCATTGTTTCATTTATTGTCCATTATTCAAAATTATTTTGTGAGCTTCATGAGGGTATAGATCATGTCTATTTTGCTCATCACTATATATCCAGAACCTTGCACAATGCCTGTCCCATAGTATGCAATCAATAAATATTTGTTGAATGAACGAATGAATTACAAGGATGGGAGGAGGAGGGGAAAGACATCGAAAATATTAAATAGAAACATTCCAAAAATTCAAGCACGGATAACAGAAAGCATACAGAAGATTATAAGTGCAGAGGAAAAAACGCATTCAAATTTTGGACTCACCAAGTCTGAAAAGCCTGTAGTGCACACTGGTGTTCATATTTAATAAATAGAATTGCAACCCAGAGACGAGTTGGAAGGCGGTGCTGGACACATGTTATTGAAATTCGTTAGCATACAAGTAACAATTGAGACCATGTAGGAGGAGAGAGGAGAAGGCAATGGCAACCCACTCCAGTACTCTTGCCTTGAAAATCCCATGGGCGGAGGAGCCTGGTAGGCTGCAGTCCCTGGGGTCGAGAAGAGTTGGACACGACTGAGCGACTTCACTTTCACGCATTGGAGAAGGAAATGGCAACCTACCCCAGTGTTCTTGCCTGGAGAATCCCAGGGACGGGAGAGCCTGGTGGGCTGCCGTCTATGGGGTCGCACAGAGTCGGACACGACTGAAGTAACTTAGCAGCAGCAGCAGCAGCAGGAGAGAGGTGTTAAACAGGAAGACCCCCCGGAAGTGACGTCAATAAGAGGGGTGCAGAGGTCATAGGGTAGGGGGAAGAGTCGTTGCTTCAGTTAGAGCTAGACCAAAGGGACGGAGAGAGGAAAAAAGCAGATTGAAGTATGAGAAAATTCAGAAGTTACTGGTCTCAGGGAGACAGAGAACAGTACCAAAGAAGAAATGATTTTTCTGAGGAGCCACACACCAGCTATTCGGGGTAAAAAGACTATTAAAATATCTGACTGACTTGACTGCCCAGAAATCGTTGGGGACTTTGAGTGGTTTGAAGTATGTTGGGGGAGTGGAGTCTGGTTGCAGTGGTAGTTAAACTACTTAAACTTGAATTACAATTAGTTTTGTGACCCTAAGCATATTATTTTCCACTGAATAGTGCCAAATCAAAGTAGTGAATAATTTTAGGAGTATTACTGAGACACGGATAAATTCAGTTAAGATTGAGTCTTTGAGAAGGTTCCAGAACTTTACGCCATTTTCTACCAGTATTGTTGCACGCTTTTCCCCAAGCTCTACCCACTTTTCCTACTCGCTTACACATCTGGTAGGGTTTCATCAGCTAGCCCTTTCCCCACCCCCTGGAGCAAAGAAGCCCGCACATTGGACGCTTTAAATAGGTCTTTTTTTGCTGTCCTTGGACGTGTTGGAGAAATGGATACTTTTGTTAAGATTATCCAGTTACAAAAGCGGAGTGATTTTTTTTTTTTCTAAACTAAGTTAATAAATATCAAACAAGTGAGTACATAAGGCAGACGGGACGGGACAGGACGGTCGGAACTCAAGGGAACTGTACTTAAGGTTGGTACATCGGGGTGATTTTAACATCGGACCGAGGTACTTCCGGGAGAGAATGGGCGGGCATAGAATTCTGTGCGTTTGGCGGGTTTCGCTGTCTTGCTAAGTATTTGATCATCCCACAGGCGAGGGAACCAGGGACAAGAGGACGTAGGGACGTCGCCACTGAAGAAAAACGACAACTCGGTGTCCCCGATGACCATGGCTGTGGTGAGTGCCCCAGCCGCCGCAGGGGGCCGGGCGCAGGCGGCTGAGGGGAGGGGCTCTGGGGCGGGCTGGTTGCTGGTCACGTGGTCAAGCGGCGAATCAGGGTTTGGCCCGCCAGGCGCCGGGGGCGGGGCCCGCTCTCTGAAGCCCCTCATTATTCCCCGACCGCCGACCCACTGTGCAGTTGCTTTCCGATCCTGGAAAAGACCCTAAGACGGGAACTAGCGAGAGTTGGGAATGTTAAGATCTGTTGCTTATGGCTTGTAATCCTTTCACAATTTAAATAACTTTCAATTACCTGAGAGTGAAATGGAATTAGTTCTTAATTCAAATAATAGTTTGGACTGGTAAATGGCTGGGGAAGAAGGTAATTTTCTCGCAGGAGAAAACCGCAACAGAATTTCTTTTCTTCCGTTTTAAAATCCTTTACATTGCTCGCTTTGGCAGCACGTATGCTAAAATCCTTTACAAACTCCTGTAAATTTTTACATAATATGAGGACGTTTTCTGAGTACCTAATTTTTCAAACAAGTTCGTAGAACATACTCAGTTTTTTTTCTCATTCAACAACTTTTGAATAACATCAATAATTTAGTAGCTTGAAAAGGGAACTCAACAATTTGCTAACTTATTCAATGGCAGTTCGAGCCTGCCTGCACCGCCCCCTGCCTCTTTTTTTTTTTTTTTTTTTTACAGTTCAGAACCCATCATTTTTATTGAGGTAAATGTTTTCTAAAATATTGGAAGCCTAAAACACCAGTTGCCATGCAAAGATTGTAAATTTATGTTTAAAGTAAGAAAAAACAAATTCACTAATGAATGGTTAGTATGTCCCAACCATAATGTACTTAAAAATAGTTAAAGTTGGAAACTTAGGCCCTAACCTTAAAAATGTCCAAATTTATATGGAAGAATGTAGACTGTGTATGGAGTTATAAAATAATTGAAATAAACCATCAGCTTTTGTTGGTGATATGTTTGTGAGGGGTTGGAAGGGTGGTAATTAACATTTTAATGAAATTTTTCTTGTAGGAATTTAAAACTTATGTAGATCAGGCATGCAGAGCTGCTGAGGAATTTGTCAATATTTACTATGAGACAATGGACAAAAGAAGACGGGTGAGTGTTACGCACTACTATTCTTTATTAAATACCAGTTGTTGTTTTTTTTTTTTTTTTTTTTGAGCCAGCCATTCATCCAAATTGCATAAGTGATAGCTATGTTCTCTAAAAACACATTGCTTAGGAAAGGGTTGGTATGGCATTATGGATATGTGAACTGTGGAATCATACCCCAGTTTTGTGTTTGCCAAGTTCTGTGACCTTGGGCAAGGTGCTAACCTCTCTCAACCCTGTTTTATTTTTAGGGTGGTAAATGGGAATTAAATACTGCACTTAACATGGAACTCAACATATATTTACTTAAATTCGTTACATTTTCTTAATCACATAATTTAACCAATATAGTTAAAATAGTATTAGTGCTAGTGAAGGGGGTCTGTCATTACAGAGAATGTTCCCTGATTTGCCCCTTTAATTTCATATATTAATTGATAATTTTGTGTTAAAGCTCACATCTGTATCTGGCACTCACAAATAGAATCTGCCTGGCTTGGATACTTTTAGTCTTCCACAGAGAAAGTTCTCACTTCATCAGCTTTTTTCATTGCGATGTGTTCCTGAGCCATAACTTTTAAGTATTTCTGTATGTGACCTAGAATCTTCACTAAGTCTCTTATCAGTATAACACTGTGTTGTAGAGAACTCTTGTCTATGCTGTAGAAATAAATATCTCTAAAAGCTATTTTGTTAAGGCAGAAGATTAAAAAGAAATTCTTGATATTGATGTTTGATGATGTGGGACGTTGGTCCCTTCAAGGACAAAGTAGCAAGAAAAGAAAGCAACATAGTTCATTTCCAGAGTCCAGATATGTGTTGGCCCTTTAAGTTTTAAAATTTAGAGCTAAGCAAATAATGTCCCCTTT
Organism: Connochaetes taurinus; assembly: GCA_006408615.1. Taxonomy (NCBI): domain Eukaryota; kingdom Metazoa; phylum Chordata; class Mammalia; order Artiodactyla; family Bovidae; genus Connochaetes; species Connochaetes taurinus. The sequence continues at coordinate 11,402 of SJXO01006082.1, forward strand.
GACACACTAAATTCCTGTGACTGACTCCAGGAACTAAAGAGTTAACTGTTGAATTCTGCCTTATTTGAGTTTTAACTTACTTGACTTATCAAAGACTCTGCTTTAGCAAGTACTACTGATTGTTTTGGACTGAATATGCTATTTCCGTGGCGATAAAAGGAACTAATTCTTCTTAACACATACAACGTTAAATGGTTCAAACATTAAAGTGCTCACATGTATATAAACACTAGGATTGAAAGGTACAGGTAGGGCCTGACAGACAACTTTGTTCACAGAATTAGAAAAGGGAGGGAGATTCAAACTGGTTCCAGGCTGCAGGGGCTTTGAAACCTGTGATCATTTAATTCATTTTAATTACAGAAAGCAAAACTTAAAAAAAAAAAAAAAAGTCTATCCATTTGATACAAAGGTTTCTCAGTGTGGCTAAAGTGAAAGATGAAAAAAAGTAGCTAGCTGCCTAGTATATTAAGAGGGCTTCCCCGGTAGCTCAGCTGGTAAAGAATCCGCCTGCAATGTGGGAGACCTGGGTTCGGATCCCCTGGAGGAGGGCGTGGCAACCCGCTGCCGTATTCTTGCTTGGAGATTCCCAGGAACTGAGAAGCCTGGAGGGTTACAGTCCATGAGGTCGCAAAGAGTTGGATACAACTGAGTGACTAAGCACAGCATAGCACAGGATAATACCCATTTAAGGGCAACTGTATAAGGCAGATACCTTGTTCATATTGTCCTCTGTGGGAGGGGGCAAGGGAAGGAGAGATGGAGAAAGAATTATAAAAATGTTTAAACACCCGCTGTAACCTTTCAACCCATTTCTACAAGATAATTTGCCCAAAAGCAAAAATCTTTCCCTTTTTTTTCTTTTTTCTTTCTTTTTAGGCACTAACCAGGCTGTATCTGGACAAGGCCACTTTAATATGGAATGGAAATGTTGTTACAGGGCTGGAAGCCCTAGCCAATTTTTTTGACATGTTGCCTTCTAGTGAATTCCAGGTCAATATGTTAGATTGCCAGCCAGTTCATGGTAAGATCATGGTCTTTTGAGGTACTTGTTTTCTTTTAGTGGGCACTGAACTTTAACACCAAAAGCAGCTAGCAACTTTCAGTGGTAGCAGTAATTACTCTTTTGAGCAAGTTAAATATGAAAAATTCAGCTGTCAAGTCAAACTTTTGATCTTCATTTAGATGCATCTAATTCCAGAGAGCCAGTGGTAGGTTTTGGTGGATTGAGTGATTGTGCAGCTTATTAAAAGTCATGTGGTAAATTGAGCCTTACTATGATTTCTATTGATGGAGAGGAACAACTGTCTGTTTTCCCTAAATAAATAGTTGCCTTATGTACCTTGAAATGTCTCGAGAGAAAAAAATGTACCATATCTCTGATTAATGTGTTTTATTATCTTACAACCTATTAAAATTTCACAGCAATTTACTCTGTTACGTGAAAGGGTAGCTTTTGTCAAGGCAGATTTTGATTTCAGGCAGATTGATGCAGTTTATAAGATTAACCTCTAGGTGGGGTCCTAAGCATCTTAAGCAGTAGTTTCCTGAGTGATCTTTTGCCTTTATAGTTCTTGAAAAGAATGACACCTTAAACAAAATTTGACCAAGTTCTGTTAAAAAAGAAAAAAAAAAAACAAGGAGATACTAACACAGGAACCAAAAAGCTAGATATTGAAAGTTTAGAGTACCCAAAATCTTTCTGGACTGAAAATAATGTTAGTATCTTTGAAAGGGTTATTGAGTTTTCTGGCTCTGGGTGGGCATGCTCAAGATTATGCTTAAAGTAAAGACAGTTTATGAAACTTTTTTTAGTGTTTAAGTTATAGACAATGTGTTTAAGCCTGCAAATCTGCCTGTGTAAAGAATCCAACCTCTTTTCTTGTGTGGGTGCAGAGCAAGCTACTCAGGCCCAGACCACAATTCTTGTTGTGACCAGTGGAACTGTGAAGTTTGATGGCAACAAGCAACACTACTTCAACCAGAACTTCCTGCTGACCGCTCAGACTACTGCTAACAATACCGTGTGGAAGATTGCAAGTGACTGCTTCCGTTTTCAAGATTGGGCTACTATTTAAAGGGGGCAGAGTCCATTCTTTTTTGGTCCATTAGTTCCAGCAAAAGAAATTTATGTGAGTTATTAATTCATTTCATTTTGGAAGCATTAAAAACTAGTATGTGCTGAAACTAAATTTCTTTAATATTTTTTTATTCCTAGCAGCACCTTTTCTAGCAGCTGCCAATTTGAATCGTTGCCCTTAAGAGCTTTAATGCTAGTTTTCTACATGCCTTATACATGTTTCACTAATGACTTTCTTACAGTAACATTATATCCATGATCGCTGTATTAGCATACTCACTGTGAGCCCAGCATATCGCAAAAATAAAATCTTTTTATAGTACTATCTATGGGATATCAGCACAATGTAACTTTCTGGGAGGAAGTGGAGTGTTTATTGTTGTTGTTATTAGATTAGTTTAGGTTAATTTTATAATATAAAATGTACCTTTTTCGTTTAACACTGGTAATGCAGTTTATATATAAGGCTTTTTCAAAGCAATTCAATGAACACATTACTAGTTTAGGTTTACATAACTACTCTGACATACAAGAGTCACATGTAGAGATGTTCAATAGTCTTTTTATATTAAGTAAGTTTTTTTCATGTTGCCATGTTTTCTTATGAAGTGAGTTAATCTACTCAAGAGATATAAAATGTTCTCAATTGATACCCGAGTGTTGGATACACTCAGTGACTTAAAAGCAAGACTTCTTTAAAAGCTTTTTCTTGGCAGCTCCAGGTCTGTAACTTTAGATAGTAAATGGTAGTAGGACAAATAGCTTTAGTGGGAGAATGAGGAGTGAAAAATGTATAGATCCGAGGTTGGCCACAAGTAAGGAAGGATGGCCAAGTGGTACGCTTTGGGTATTTGTTTTCTACCTCCTAAAAATGTAGCCTAATTTTAGAATTTAAGTCATTAAGGTAATAAGTATCTTTACCAAAAGGTCATGACTGTCACTTTTGTTCTAAGAATTATTTTTAAATGTTTCTCTAGTTCACCTCATACTTATTATTACCAGTATATGTTTCAGTTTAAGAACTTGTTGGGGGAAAATGTCAGCAATAAGCCTGACCCTGCAGCAGGGTCTGACAGAAAAGTTGGAAACAAAGCCATGGCTCTCTCTTTGGGACCCTTTACTTCTAAGTCTTCCACGTGAACTTCAGACCAAAAGTCTGCTACATACTATCCAACCCCAAAGTGAGTGATTTGTTCCCTGTGTTTACACTGTCAACTGCATGATCTTTTTACTACTTAAAGCTAAAATTATTTAATCTCATAATGGTCTTCTTCCATATGGCATTGAGCAAATAGATATGTTATAAAACATGTTCCTGTTATATAGCTCACATTTTCTTTTTGGAAAAGATAGAGAACAGCAGATCTTCATAGTCTATAAACTTCAGAAAAACCAGTTGATTCATTCTGTGTCTCAGCATCTAAAGAGAAAGAAATCTTTGTTTTTTGGTTAAAATTTGAACATTTTTCTGTTCTTGAATTCATCATTCTCATGTTATTACACTAGATGTGCCAACTTTGTTTCCACATTCCAACTCAGTGTTTCTTGTTACTTAATTTGAAGATCAACGATTCATTTACTCTTGTCACAAACTACACGTCATATTTCTGATATAAAATAGAACTAAGTAGGAGAAAGGGAAGGAACAGAAATTTAGACCACGCCTTCTTGTAGTACTGACTAAAGCTTACACATATTCTGCTCAAACTGAGTTTATTCTAATTTTGGATTGACTTTTTAAAACCACAGCTTTAGTAGCAACAATCAGATTGCCCAAATATTGCCTTTTCCCTAAAGGAGAACAGTCTCAAGTAAAAGTGGCATATAACTAGCAATAACTGAATTGACTGGTTGTATGTATTCTGTTCATTACTTGAGTGCTTTAAGACTTGTGTATGTATTGCTGTTTCCAAACTCTGTATAACTTTTAAATGGCTGGAACTACTCTTATATGGACTAGACTGTATTTTTGACATGTGCATATTTTTGTAACTTAAAAAAATAAATAAAATTTGCCTTTAACAAGTTTTCTCAAGCTTGGTTTAAGGTCTTTTGATTTTTTTACGGCTCCGGAACAGTTAGTTGTTTCTTCTTACACTATAAGGTTTAAAAAAGAATTTTAAGTTAGGATATTGAAAACAGTGATTGACAACTAGGACCTTGTCTTTTCTCTAGCCTACCTTGTTCTTCCCTCTTTTCCTACGAAATACATTCCTGAGATAACCTGTTTGAAGTAGCAGTGAAGTTTCTAGTGAAATGTTAGAAATTCTGAGTTTGAAAAACTAGCCAAATATTAAAAAAAAAAAAAATTAGCCAAAATTCAGTAGGCAGTGAAACCAAAAGACAGTTCATTTTCAGGGGAAAAAAAATGGTCCCATTAACTTTAATTCTGCATTAAAAATATGTCAACAGACACTTGAGGAGTGAGAAGAGGCAACAGCCTTTGAAATCAACCCCTGTATTTCATCTCTTCAATGAGGCATGTATTTTTGACAATTTAATACCCCTGAAATTGATGTATTATAAATTCTTGCTAAAGCATACTTTAATCAGCCTTTTTTTCCTTTCTCAGTGGTACATAAAATACTGTCTTAAAATCAATGGTGTATTAGATTGATGAAATACAGTAATGAATTTTGCTAGATAAAAATGGTTAGGAATCTACTCAGGTGTAAATTTGTAGGCATTTAGTTAAAGTAAAAGACTGTAATCTTAAAGGTTAATGACTCATGACTCAAACTCTATCACCAAGTTATTTGCTTTTCATGTCTATCTCATGACACTGAAAGAACCACAGACCTTATTTAAGCATGTAAGTGCCTTGGTGAACAGGAATTAGCATTTTCCTAGTTTCTGGAAATTTCCTAGTAATGTATTTGTTGTTTAGCTAAGTGGTATCCAACTCTTTTGCAACTCCATGGACTGTAGCCCACCAGGCTCCTCTGTCCATGGAATTTCCAGGCAAGAATATTGGAGTAGGTTGCCATTTCCCTCTCCAGGAGATCTTCCCGACCCAGGGATTGAACCCCCATCTCCTGTATTTGCAGGTGGATTCTTTATCACTGAGCCACCAGGGAAGCCCGTTAATAACATACAGTGTGTCTAAAAAGATAACTCTCGATGAGGTTAAAAGATAAATGCAGTGTTTGGGAAAGGAGCAAGTAGTCAAAGTCAAGGCATTTTATTCTGAAATGTTGCTGGATTGACTTGCCTGAGATTACTGATGCAGGAAATTTGCAAGGGACTTCAGTTGCTGATTTTTGTTATAATTTAATTATTTAATATTAAATTATTGATTTAATATACGATAGAATAAGCATAGATGTGCTTTAACACAACCTTATATATTTAGGGAGAGATGGTAGGGCATATTTAGCTTTTTTATTTAACAATTGTCTCTATAACAAAAATACTCCATCAAAACAGTTGCCACCAAACTCTGCTGTATTCTATTAGATATTTGCCCGTCTTTGTCAAATGCATCTTTCTATACAAAAGATTTCTTGGTGACTTACCAATGGGCTATACACATCAATTTTGCTTCCCAGAGAAGCCCTAAAAAGTAGAGAACTATAGAATATTGTTGAAATAGTGTGTCAGATGGAAGGTCTTAGACTACAGACTCCATCTGAGGTTGAAGTATATGCACCCTCTAGATCAGTGGTTTTCAAAGTTTTGCTGTAACCCATAGAGGTGTAAAATGTCACAAGCCAGTATACAAATACATCTACATATAACAAACGTAATAAAAATTACGTGTCTAAAATAAAACTCATGTTTTATTTTGTGATGTGCTTTTGGAATTTTCTACTTCATTTTATTAATTTTTAAAGTGCTGATCATAGCCTACTTAATTGATTTTTACAACTTCCTGTTAGATTGTACCAGCAGTTTGGAAAGCACGAAAATAGAGAAAGCATAATATTTTCACCATCACTTTCTGTCAGGGGTTGGGGAGGAGGATTGACTTTTAAAAGGCAGTGTTTTGTCAGTGATGTCACCTGAGGCTTAGAAGAGATCAAAAAGCTTCCTCTCAGGCATGTCATATTTGTGGAGGACAATGAAGGGGTAGGCCTGTTTCCCTCCCATTCCTTATCTTGTACCTGAAGTTCAAAGCTAAGAAAACAACTGGTTAGGCTAGTCTTGAGGCAGAATCTGGGAATAGGATGTGTGGCAATGAAACAAAGATGAAACAGAGGAGGCTGCCCTATTTCAGATGTCCAAGCAGAGAACTGAGAAGGCATTCCAGCAGAAGCATTTTTGAACACAGTTTGATATCAAATACACTGTATTTCAGCCTATTTTAAGTCAATTTCATGTGTTTTTCTCTTTCCCTCCCTTCTTGGACACCCCAAACATCTGCATTCAACCCTCTTGGTTGGGAATTCCCTGGCAGTCTAGTGATTAGGACTCAGCACTTTCATTTCCAAGGCATGGGTTTGATCCCTGGTTGGGGAACTAAGATCCTGCAAGCCACACAATGCATTGGGAGGGAAAAAAAAAAAAAAAAAGCATGGTTTAACAAAGGCTATGGTGGACTCTAAGGTATAAATCTTAGCAGGACTTGTCCAGCTCCACAAAAAGCCTAAGATGTGATTGATACAGATAGAGATGACTTTTTTTTTTTTTAACTATGAAAGGAGATCGAGGGCCTTTAAGAAAAGCAAGGATAGCAATTCACAAATGTATTTTTGAGAGGTCTTTCTATAAAGGGGGAAAAAATGGGCCTGAACATTATTGACTCCAGTTCTCTTACTCAACGGCAGGATATCAGCAAGAAGTGTCTGCAACACTTAGCAACTGCAGGTGCTGCAGTCCGCCTTGGAGCCCTAAGCTGGCTGAGGTGGCCAGCCTACTGTCTCTTCCCGAACCCTTCCGTGTTGTTTCTGAAGAAGCCTTTGGGAAGGAATTCTCTAATAAGCTCATCTGTCTATCGGTGGCACCCAGGATTCCCAGTGGTCCAAGTCCAATCTCGGGGATAAAAATTCATCGTCTCTTGATGTTGCTAGTGAGAAATTGCAAGCTTGGGACAAGGGACCAGAAGAGAAATTAGCTAGGGGGAGGCGGAGGGGCTGTTGGATAAATTTTACCTTCTAAACAACTGAAAGTAAAAGGAGGAAGTAGGGGAGAGAAACTAGAAAATTTAGCCTCCCTTGGATAGGAAATGTATCATCACTACATGACAGTTAAGGATCCCCTTGCATCTTAGAATGAGAAATGCAGCCAAAATACACATATATGGGACCTCCCTGGTGGTCCAGTGGTTAAGAACCCACCTTCTAATTCAGGGGATGTGAGTTTGATCCCTGATCAGGAAACTAAGATTCTTACATGCCACAGGGCAACTAAGCCTGCATGCCACAACTAAAAATAAGCCCATGTACCGCAACTAAGAACTGAAAGTGTAAAGTGAAAGTGTTAGTTGCTCAGTTGTGTCTGACTCTGTGCAACCCTATGCACTGTAGCCTGCCAGGCTCCTCTGTCCATGGAATTCTTCAGGCAAGAATACTGGAGAGGGTTTGCAGCCAAAAATAAATATCTTAACAAATAAAAATATACATACACATGCTTACAAATGTCTGGGAGACCAGTACAAAACTAATAATGGGGACCTCCTTCCTCCATATGCTCCTTTCTCCCAATCTTCTGAGGCCCTACACTGTTATGCTTCCTAAAAATCTCCCCAATTTCAGACTCTGGTCCTATCCTGCCATCCTCTCAAATCCCTCTTTCCATCCCACCCAAACTTCTTGTCCCAAGAGTCATCACCTCAGGCCCCACCCTCCACTCTCAAGTTAAGTCTAACTCACAAACTCACCATGGAGATGATTGGCTTCTATCTCTTGGGGGTTGTTATATTTTGTCTGGAAGCAGCTGGAACAATACCATAACTCAAAGGAATGGCTTACTAATCTTGGCTCTTCACACATATTTTGTGGTGTGAGGAATGGGAGAAGTTTGACTTGAAGATCAGAGAGAGGGACGTTTGGTGCCCCTCCTACTATACCATGTAGGAGGGGAACTCATATCATTTATCATGGCATATAAATGAGCCCACCATATAAGCTCCCAAATAGCTTACTGATCATATTTTCTTTTGACTTCTATTCGCTGTCCTAAATGGCTTTCACTCCACTGCTGCTCTCTCTCTGTCAGTGGGCTGAGAATACTCCCAAACCTCATTCCTCCCTCATGCTGTTTACGAGACTGCAGAGGCCCTCTGGCAGCAGCCAAAGAAAGCTCTAGAAGGTGGTTTTGTGTGAGCTAATGAGTCTGGACTCTAAAGTCAGAGAACTGGCAGACTTGCCAGTTGCTAGTTGTGTCATCCTTCAGCAAGTCACTAATCCTCCACCAGAGCCTCCAATACCTCATCTATAAAAGGGAGATGATAGTACTGACATGGCAAGGTTATTGTGAGGCCTGAGTTAGATACGGCTGTACTGTTCCTGGCACACAGCAATAATATAGCTGACCATCATTGAGCACTTACATGTGCCCAGCTATGCTGAGCACCTCACATGCATTATTATCTCATTTGACATCACAATAGCCTTATGAGATAGGTATTATTGTCATGACCATTTCACAAATGAGGAAACTGAAGCTTAAAGAGATAGTCACTTGTCCAAGGCCATTCAGTGGCAGAAGCGGTTTTCAAAACTAGCCCTTTATGATTCTAACAATAATGATACCAAAATTACAGGCACTTCACCAATAGTAGCAATTACTATAATTGCTGTGTGTACATTCTTAAGCAAAGAGCAACTAAAGAGCCTCTGGATGAAGGTGAAAGAGGAGAGTGAAAAAGATGGCTTAAAACTTAACATTCAAAAAACTAAGATCATGGCATCTGGTCCCATCATTTTGTGGCCAATAGATGGGGAAACAATGCAAACAGTGACAGACTTTATTTTCGTGGGCTGCAAAATCATTGCGGATGGTGAGTGCAGCCATGAAATTAAAAGGACACTTGCTCCTGGGAAGAAAAAGCTATGACAAACCTCAGTTCAGTTCAGTTCAGTTCAGTCGCTCAGTCGTGTCTGACTCTTTGCGATCCCATGGACCGCAGCACACCAGGCCTCCCTGTTCATCATCAACTACCAGAGTTTACTCAAATTCATGTCCGTTGAGTCGGTGATACGATCCAGCCATCTCATCCTCTGTTATCCCCTTCTCCTCCTGCCTTCAATCTTTCCCAGCATCAGGGTCTTTTACAGTGAGTCAGTTCTTCGCATCAGGTGGCCAAAGTATTGGAGTTTCAGCTTCCACATCAGTCCTTCCAATGAATATTCAGGACTGATTTCCTTTAGGATGGACTGGTTGGATCTCCTTGCAGTCCAAGAGACGCTCAAGAGTCTTCTCCAACACCACAGTTCAAAAGCATCAATTCTTCAGTGCTCAGCTTTCTTTATAGTCCAACTCTCAACAACCCATACATGACTACTGGAAAAACCATAGCCTTGACCAGATGGACCTTTGTTGGCAAAGTAATGTCTCTGCTTTTTAATATGCTGTCTAGGTTGGTCATAAGTTTTCTTCCAAGGAGTAAACATCTTTTAATTTCATGGCTGCAGTCACCATCTGCAGTGACTTTGGAGCCCCAAAAAATAAAGTCTGTCATTATTTCCACTGTTTCCCCATCTATTTGCCATGAAGTGATGGGACCAGATGCCATGATCTTAGTTTTCTGAATGTTGAGTTTTAAGCCATGTTTTTCACTCTCCTCTTTCACTTTCATCAAGAGGCTTTTTCCTTCTTTGCTTTCTGCCATAAGGGTGGTGTCATCTGCATATCTGAGGTTATTGATATTTCTCCTGCCAATCTTGATTCCAGCTTGTGCTTCATCCAGCCCAGTGTTTCTCATGGTGTACTCTGCATATAAGCTAAATAAGCAGGGTGACAATATACAGCCTGGACGTACTCCTTTCCCTATTTGGAACCAGTCTGTTGTTCCATATCGAGTTCTAACTGTTGCTTCTTGACCTGCATATCTCAAGAGGCACGTCAGGTGCGGCTGGGGCGAGCGGGCTGGCCAGAGGACCCATGGCGTGGAGGTGGAGACGGCACCGTCTCCTGCTTCCCCGCCCGGCTCTGCGGACCGGCCAGCGAGGCCGGGGATCTCCTACGAGCTGGGCGCCGGCGCCAGGCCGACTGCGCGTCCCGGGAGTGTGGAAGGGGGCGGGGAGCGCGGGGAGCCCTGGCCGATCCGGGCCCTTAAAGCGTCCCGTCCTCCCTCGCCGACGCTGGGCGCCCGCCGCCTCGCTCCAGAGCCGCGGCCGCAGGACCCAGAAGCACAAAAGGCTGCTTTGCTACGGAGACTGCAGAGCTCTCTGAGGGCAGGACGTTTGCTCTATTCTTCTGCTCAGATAGTTTTGGGGACAAGTGACTGCCGCAAACTGAAAAGAGAATCGGGTTTTCGCCTTTGTTTCCTCGTGATGCTGCTGTGTCCAGAGGCCGGGAGAGTTCAAGCTCCGCGTCAGTAACATGAAAGTGCTGTCTCCTGATTGAACTGTTTTCAGGAACTGACATCAGTTTTCATACAGTTTAAGCTTAAAAGGTGAAGAAACTGAAGCATGAGAGAGCCACGTGATTGAGTATCATGACGCCTGAAAGGTGGCGATTCCTTGGTTTCTGCTTTCTCCATCTGACTTAGCAGCACATTGTTTTCTGGCTGTTACATGGAAATTTTATTTTGTATTAATCATAAATGAAGCAGTAAGAATTTGTTGTCTATTTTGTGATCACATGGATCACAGCCTTGTCTCACTCAGTGAAACCATGAGCCACGCCATGTAGGGCTACCCAAGACGGACGGGTCATGGTGGAGAGTCCTGACAAAATGTGGTCCACTGGAGAAGGGCATGGCAAACCACTTCAGTAGTCTTGCTTTGAGAACCCCACGAACAGTATGAACAGCATGACAAACCTAGACAGCATGTTAAAAAGCAGAGACATCAGTTTGCCGACAAAGGTCTGTGTAGTCAAAGCTATGGTTTTTCCAGTAGTCATGTATGGATGTGAGAGTTGGACCATAAAGAAGGCTGAGCACTGAAGAATTGATGTTCTTGAACTGTGGTGTTGGAAAAGACGCTGCCTAGATCGGACCATGATAGCTGTTTTCTTGGGGTTAGAAAAGGTAAGAGGTTGTGTCAGCTAGAGACAAGGCTTGATTAGCCCTTCCAGAAAGAATGAACCTTTCAGCTCTGAGGAGGACAGTTAACTGATAGCCTCCAGCAAAAGTGTCTGCAGGATCCTCTGCAGTATTTGAGCTGATGCCATGCTCTTCTGGGGCAGCCTCTAGCCCATGATTGAACACAGCAAGAAGGCTAAAGCCTGGCTATTTCAGCCCTTTGCAGAACTTCTCTAATGGACCATCCTTGCCCTGCAGCCCTCCCCTAGATTGGCCAAGACTTTGAGGTACACATCACAGACCTGCCTAACTCTGCTTTTTCTGGTTTTTCTGCTCACAAATATCAAATTCACATCAATGTTTGGGGACTTCCCTGGTGGGCCACTGGCTAAGACTCCATGCTCCTAGTGCAGTGGGCCTGGCTTCTATCCCTGGTCGGGGAACTAGTTCCCAAATGCTTAGACCCGAATAATTAGTCTAGAGACTTCGCTGCCCAACATTGTTTACTCCCTCTTTATCTTTCACAGGGTTAACCCCCAATAAGCCTTTTTTTAAAATCCCTAACTCCATCTCAGTATCACCTTACAGAACACAAACTGACCCACAGGGGTTTGTTGCCTGTCCTTTGCTGAACTGAAGCACCGGATCAATCTTGAGAGTGAGTGTCTGGTGGCTTCTCAGGCAGATATCCTAGTAGCCTGCTTGACCATTGCCATGGAAACTTCCCCAGGAAAGGGGGAAAAAGAAGGAGACAAGGACTCATTGTAAAGTCCCACACTCAGCCTATGGGAGAGGATCCCCAGTCACTTGGACCGAGGGCTTGGGGTCCTGGCCAATTGCATTTGGCCTTGTGAGGGTTGGAATTAAAGAGGGGGAGAGATACTTAGGCTGACCAAGTCTGAAAGAGATGGAGGCTGGGGAGGGAAATGCTGGGGAATGGGAGTGTATGGCCCAGAGAGCAGTTACTATTCAACAAGGAACCGTGGCATCCCCAAGTCTTAGCATCACGGCAACAAAATCTGCACTTAACCAGTACTTTCCACACAGAAACTGGCCTGCCAAAAATTTCTGTATGCCCTGGCCTCTTCCCCACTCTACCTCCAGCTCTTCCCTCTGTATGTCCCAACACCACTGCTCCAGAACAGAGACTCTGAACCTAGTCTGAGGGTCCACAGACCCCCAGAGTTTCAGGAGAGGTCTGAGATTCCCCCAAAGATGCATGAGTATTTATATTGGAACAGAGCCTGTAGGTTTCATCAGCATCTCAAAGATAAATGTAATGCTATAGATATTAGGAACTATTGGTCCAGGGAAAGAAAGTCCATGTTTATGGATTTAGCAGGCAGAATTAGCACATAGTATTGAAACTGCCTGACAATGTAGGAGATGTAAGAGTCACAGGTTTGATCCCTGGGTCAGGAAGAACCCCTGGAGGAGGGCATGGCAATCCACTTCACTATTCTTGCCTGGAGAATTCCATGGACAGAGCTACAGTCCACAAGGTCACACAGAGTTAGATATGACTGAGCAACTTACCAATGTAGCATGCACAGGTGCCCCCAAATAATTGTTACATGAGTGAATCAGTGACTAGAAAAAAGAAATGACTGAGTAGCAAAAATTAATTTAAATGAGGCAAGACATAAAACACTTAGCACAGTACCTGTCACATAGTAAGCATTCAGTAAGGAATATTATCATCATTATCATCACATGGTCAATCTTTCTTTTTTTTTTTTTTTTTTTA